>CAHIKZ030001113.1:4987500-5115000 GCA_903632075.3 Acanthosepion pharaonis
AATATTATTAGATCGTAAGAGTGTTTTGGAGATAATAATGATTTACTGACATAAGTCCTACTAATTAATCTATAGCTGGAGGAAAAAGAGGTGGATTCGTACATTTTGCAAGGCTATTTGCGCGTATGTGAATATAACGAACATGACTAGAATTGGAACTCGGCTCCTCGATTTCCAATTCCGAGCCGCTATTCATCGCACTACACGCGCATCCAAGCTTACAGCACCTGGTATTTTGAAGCAGTTACCCATCTAGTTACTGATCAGATTCGATGTTGCTTAACTTCGGTGATCGTACGAGAACCGGTGTTTCAACGTAATAAGGCCAATTGATCCTCACTATATATGACCGGATAGGAAAAATTAAGGTACGCTTAGTATTTTAGGGTGATTCTGAATGAGATAATGGTTAGAGTGGTATACCATTACTAGTGTGTTTGGTCTTTACAAGGTACCACATACTTGTGACCTTGTGCTAAACTAAGTTAAGGTCAGTATATAACAAATAATCTTTAAGCGGACCCTCTTACATTAGAATATAATTAACTGTTGTTTTCGTCACTATCACGATTATGTACTTTTCACTAACGCAGAGAAGATATTTTTAGCTCGTTCTGTTTAGTTTATTCGATTTTCTAGTAATGGCTTTTTTTTTGTTGTAATACATCCGTTTATATTATTTCAATGTATAGGGTGCGCTGGATAAATTGTCGTCTAACTTGCGCAAAAATGAAAATAATACTGACATCTCATTTTAACAGTTATATTTACCAAAATTACACTTAAAATACTACAGTAAATTTATTCAATAAAATCTCAATTGACTTAACCGCGCGCTCCAGACGACTTTGGAATCTCCTGCAACTCTTCTGGACGGTCTCCTTGTTTAAGTTGGTGAATGCTGCCATAATCCTTGCATTCAGTTTATCTTTGGTGTTACAAGAGTTTTGTTGGTCTCTCGCTCAGCTGCGCCCCACATATAATAATGAAGAAGGTTACAGTCTGGGGAGCTAGGTGGCCTGATGTAAGGGGTGATGTTGTCGCAGAAATTGTCTGACAGCCATGCCTGGATTCTCCTGCTTGTGTGGCATGGTGCAAAGTCCTGTTGCCAAATATAGCGTCTTCCAGCAGCCATCCTCTTGACCCAAGGCAGCACTACCTCCTGAAGGTACTTGGTTTAATCCTTCGTATTGAGTCTGAGGTCCTCATCAACAAATTCGGGAGTTTTTTTTATTATCAAACGAGGAGTTTCCCGAGCTGCTGTACCTTCGTAATCCCCATTAGACTCATCCAACTCTTTTCGAATCCTCTGCACTGTCCTCCGATTGACACACAAGTACTCTGAAATGTTTGTATCGGAGATTCCGGCGCGAATGCCGTTTCCAAATTTCTGACGGAGTGAATTTTGTCATGGTGCTCTTTTTCTCACGGACAATGCCCAACTGACCCTACTATACTGTGAAGTAGACGAAATCAAAAACAAACAAAGCGCATGTAATATTCTTATTTTGTGAACTGGAATTTTATCATAAGGCAGTTTCATTATCTGATGAGCAGTTATATTTAGATCGGATATGGGTAATATATCTAGCTTTCATTAATTTCTTTTATCTAATTTTAAGAGGACTATCCTCCGTAGATTGGCGCTGCAGAATTACAAAAAGAAATTTACCAAATGACAATAACCACATCACTTGAGGACTTTCAACGAGATCAACAATACGTTTACACATGGAGGTATAACAATGAGTAAAGTTATGATAAAATCGAAAGGGAAAAATATTTTATGTTTATGCTGAAATTACGTCTGAAATATTCAAAATATCCTCTTTCTGCAATTAAGCTAAAAACTTTCATTTTCGAGAAACTCAGTTACAAGAACTAATATCCAATCTACAAATTAATGGAATTGATGCACAATTATAAGACATGCATTAACATATTTATTATATTATTCTTTTTATAAAAAAATAGCTTTTCAGCTTCTTGAATATTTGGGATAATGTTTTTGTGCTACTGATGTAAGAATCTAAACTGGGATTTCTAATGTATTTTAAAACTGACAGACGTGTTTACTTCTGTAAAGAATATCACTTGAAAATCGCTTAATGCGTGATGTCACCATGACGTATGAACTGAAAACACTGAGTTTAAAAAGTATTCTAACGTTGAAAGAAAAATAACATCTACAGTTTTTCCTTGATCTTGATAATGGCTAGAAAACAATCACATGGGTCTGTGTGTGTGCTTGTGAAAGAGAGATATTTATTCAGCTTATCAGTTTCTCATATCCTAATAAACATCTTTTCATTTGGGCAAGATCAAATAAAAATGTTCTGCGTTCATGCCTTCTGGTAGACTGCCATTTTAAGCACACACACACAAATATATATATATATATATATATATATATATATATATATATATATATATATATATATATATATATTTAATTGAATGTGAAAGGCAAGGAAACTCATATATATTTTTCTTCAGAACTATGACAAACTACTTAAGTTCTCCCGCAGGATAACAAACTTCTTCAGTGAAATAAGTTCTATTAAAAAAGCATCTTGAAACCAACAAAAAAAAACTGGCTGCTCCCATTAGAAAAAATTCTTGTCGTTAACCCAAGTAATCTACATCTCCAATCGACGACAGCTGAAGATTATTGAAGCTCATTATATGAAATAATTCAATCCGAACCTCAACCGTACTTTACTCAAAACACCAGTAATATGTTGGTGATCTTTTAAAATAACACACGGAGTCAGGACCGCTTTCTCTCGTGTAGCCTAGAATTATTACTACTTCTAAATAATATACCATAGAACACAAAATTGAAAAAAAAACTAACCCCTTGAAAATGGCTAATGAATTGACGGAAAACGTTTGGGACATTCATCATTACGGAGAGTTTTGTACTCTCTTAGCCCTTCCAAAAAGAAACAATGTAAGAACATTAGAAAAAGGTTAACAATAAACATTGTTTTTGTCTGCCGCATTCAATTCATTCACGTGTAAAAATGGGTTCAGACCGATATATATATTTATTAAAGACATTTTTATGTTTAACGTTCTTTTTTATAGATACAAGTATTTAAGTAAATGCTCTGTTTATAATAAACAGAATTAAATAACATTTACCGGCCTGAATGTCCGAGAAATTTTCATAGAAAATATTCGTCCTTTGTCAGGATTCGAACCTGCATCCTATACGGAACGGTCATTTACGCTGACGTGCCTTACCGACCAACCACAAAGGAGCATTCGGTAGACAAGGTCGAATTTTACTGCTTATAAACTTCAATCTTCAATGAATCTCGTACATTCATAACTGCTCTGGCGTATCAAATGTAAACAAATGACGTCATATATTATATATATATATATGAAAACAAAATATATATATAAGAATATATACCTGTACAAATATGCATATATACACACATATATACATATATAGATAAACATACATATATACATTTATATACATACATATCCAAGTATATAATTGGTGTAAACGGAATGAATTCCAATAACCAACAATTACTATTCTTAAAAGAATGCTCAATACAAAATAGAGCAGATATAATTATTTAAAAAAAAAAAATTATAACATAAATATGTTATAAAATCACTACAATAACATATTTATGTTATAAATATTTTTTTAAATAATTATATACATACATATATATGTACATATATATACATATATATATATATGTATAAATATGTAGATAAATATATACATATGTATGCACATATATATATATATATATATACATATATACATACACACATGTATATACATACATATATATATACATACATATATATAAATACATATATATATATATATAAAAATACACATTTTATGCATACATATATACATACATATATAAACATATATACATATATATATGCATACGTATATATATATACATATATACATATACATACATAAATCTATATACACACATATATATACATGAATATATATACATAAATATATATACATATAAATAAACATATTTAAATATATATATTAATATATATAAATACATATATGCATGCATATAATATATAAATATACATATATACATGTATATATATATATATATATATATATATACATTCATATATATACATACGTATATATATATTCATACGTGTATATATACATAAATCTATACACAGACACACACGCACACAAATATATAATAGCTGGTCACTCGTATACCCGTCTATTAGTGCAGCTAGCCAATCCCTATTGTTCAACACTCCCAGAACATACCTGCAACTATGCTTAGCAACGTGTTATCTATCATGATCAACAATCTGAACCAGGCCAGCACACTCAAGCCCTCGGTCACGATGACTTGTGCTAGAACAGCTATTGACTGCACCAAAGAGTTCCGTCTACTCAGTTTCACTCACAATACTTGGGTCTACCTGTGAAAGGGTTGTCAGGCATTTTCCAAAGTTGCCGATCGCTAGGACCGCCAACTCCATACTGAAATCATCAGGAAGTCTACTTCCTAAACAATCAACCTTGGTGAGATTCAAACCCCTGTCTCATGGTCAGAAAGTTAACGTTCTAACCACTCGGCCATCATCACTGTCTTGTCCGTATATTGCTTAATATATTGTATAGTAATTAACATCTTCGATAATGGCTTATGTAAGCCGAAAGCTTAGATTGGATAAAAAAAATATGGATCAATATTGTGATTTTCTGTCTTCGTTTAATGATAATGTTATTAAGCTTATCAGACGTTATAAAAATAATTTACATAAAATCGACAACACTTGTCTATATTACTTAATGAAACATGTACGAATATATATATATATATATATATATATATATATATATATATATATATATATATATACTTGTACATAAATATATATACATAAATATATATGCATGTATATATACAGGGTTTATCAAAAATACATTTACAAATTTTGAGACAGGTTCTTGACACGAAACCAAGGTAAAATGCCCGTATAAACATATATCTAAAAGGCCATTGTCGTAGCTGAACACAGCAACTCATAACAAATGTTCAAATTGTCCTCCGCTTGCTTCTGAATACTGCACAAATGTGTTAAAATATGTCTAAATTATTTAATGAGACATATGTTCAAATACATACATATATACATACATACATACATACATATATATATATATATAATGAATAGCTATATATATATATATATAGGTAATGAATAGCTATATATATATATATATATATATATATATATATATATAGGTAATGAATATATAT
The DNA here is from genome assembly GCA_903632075.3 of Acanthosepion pharaonis. Taxonomy (NCBI): domain Eukaryota; kingdom Metazoa; phylum Mollusca; class Cephalopoda; order Sepiida; family Sepiidae; genus Acanthosepion; species Acanthosepion pharaonis. The sequence continues at coordinate 4,992,804 of CAHIKZ030001113.1, forward strand.
ATATATATATATATATATATATATATATATATATATATATATATCATAACACAGGCTGACAAAGGGGTGCGACAGTGATCTGGGGAATCGAAGAATACGTTAAAGAGGCCAACAAACAGCTAGCCGACAAAGAAACATATAAAAAGTTTACCTACAGATCCCTTCCAGAATACCAAAAAAATTAACTAGCTCACTAAACATAATGCTTCGCAACAATCTAATCGACAAAGGAAACATGCACAACACTTACACCCACAAACATTACACCTGCCCACTTCTATCTCCTTCCTAAAATACACAAAAGCAACAATCCAGGAAGGCCGGTTATTTCATCGTTCAACTGCCACACGACAAAATTTCCAAATACATAGACCATTACATACAACCGCTAGCTAAGGAAGTAAAATCCTACATCAGAGACACAACAGATCTACTGAACAAAATTAATCACATACAAACAGTACCAGAGAAAGCTATTCTCGTGACTATGGACGTTAGGTCACTATATTCAAACATTAAAAACATCGAAGGGCTGGCCGCCCTTCAGGAAGCACTACTAAAAGAAGAAAACAGGACCCCCCCACAGAAGTCATCATAAAACTCATGGAGCATGTCCTTACATTGAATACTTTCAACTTCAATGGAGCACACTACCTTCAAATAAGAGGTTGTGCCATGGGCACCATTGCAGCTCCATCATATGCTACAATATTCATGGGAAAATTTGAGGAGACCCATATCTATCCAATCATTGGTAGCGACTGCGTATTCTATGCAAGATATATCGATGATATATTCTTTGTATACACGGGTAGTGATGACAAACTTACCCAATTCTTTATGACCCTAAACACAGTGCACGACTCAATTAAATTTGACTATGAAAAATCCACAACATCAGTAACATTTTTAGATACCCGCATTTACATAGATGAAAACAGGAAACTACAAACGACACTACACACTAAAATCACCGACACCCACAACTATCTACACTTAAAGTCTTCCCACCCTAAACACCTCAAAGAGAACCTTCCCTATTCACAAGCACTTAGACTCAGAAGGATATGTTCCAACAATGAAGAATTAAATAAACACATTGAAAATCTGGAGCATCAATTCACAACACGTGGCTATCAACAACACCTAATCAGGGAACAAATAAATAAAGCAATTTCCACACCTAGAGAAGACACCCTAATATACAAGATTAAAAATAAATCTAGCCGCATCCCTCTAGTAACCACTTTCAATCCCCTCTGCCTCCACTATCCCAAATAATCAAACGTCGCTGGGAAATACTACATCTCAAACCAGACCTAAAAAAACTGCTTAAGGAACCCGGCCTTCTTGCATATCGTAGACCTAAGAACCTAAAAAGAAATCATAGGTAGTAACTACATTTCAGGGGACAAGGTAATCCGTAAGGAACTGAGAACAAAAAACAACAGGATTTTCCCAACCATGTAACAACAAAAAAGTTTATGTTGCAACCATATTAAAAAACACGAATTCATTCACTAGCTCAATCACTAAATCTACTTTCAAAATCTACCACGATTCTAACTGTAGAAGTCAAAACATAATTTACCTCCTAGAATGCACACTATGCCAGAAACAATATGTAGGAAAATCTGAATGGCCCTTTAACTACAGAATTAATAATTATCGTAAGCGAATTAAATCGACTCCCTATGAACAATTATTACTGTAGTAGAACATTTCCGACTAGAAAAACACGATTTCAAAACCCATGCCAGATTCACTATAATTGAGAGAATAGAAAAGTTCAGAGCAGATAACATTAGAAAAGATTTTAGAGTCCCATGAAAATAAGTGGATACAACGTCTAAAAAAACACAATACCCAGCCGGGCTAAATCATAAATTTAACAATATATAATAGTAACAATCAACAAATCAAAACCTACCCACATTTCTCACCCACACAAGACAGACATGCTTACGGAGGAATGGAGGCCTCACACTTATACACTCACCCACACGATTATACACACATACACACACCATACTCACTCACTCCCTAATGAGCCAAATGATAACACACACCTACAGCAATACACACGCTTACACATATCATACTCACTCACTCCCTAAGAACCAAATAACACACACACAAACACTAAACAGAGACACATCTCCTCACCAGGTCCAATAAAACTGTCAAACTGACCAGAGAATTCAGGATAAAATGTATCTATCCAGTTCTTATCTCAAATAACAACTTAAAAGAGACTGTTTGACCAACACAAGGAATGTTAAAAGATTCATGTGAAAAAGATAAAAAATAAAAAACAAATGAAAACTACAGACAAAAAGTTCATTTTCTCCAACAAAAGACATTCATTTCTGTAGTTCATTGCTAACAGCAAGCAGAAATATTTAATTTCTCCTCCCGATGATGGCCATTTCGGTCGAAACTAGTCGAGGAATCTAAATGGAATAATAATAAAAAAAACGAAAGAATATTAATCTACAACCCAGTGTGTCTAATGATTTTATTTTTTTAATTTTTATTTTTCTTATTGTTCAAAATATATATACCTATATATATAGGTATATACATGTATATTCAGATATACATATATATATATATACATATAAACACTTATAAATACGTATATATACACATATATATACATATATATGCATATATATATATATATATATACATATTTATACATATATACATATGTATATATACATGTATACACACATGCATATATATTCATATTATGCATATATAGATATTATATATATATATACATATATATACATATATATATATATATATATATGCATATATGTATATACAGATATATAAATATTCATCTATGTTTTCAAGCTTGTAAACACAAATATATATATATGTGTGTGTGTGTACTCACAGACATATATATATATATATATATACACACACACACACATATATATATATATATATATATATATATATATATATATATATATATATATATATATATATATATACATAGATATATGGGGCACTTCATCGTGGTGTTATGGTTAGCAAGCTTGTCGCGCTAGATCAATTAAGACTGAGAAGTGAGTCCGATGCACACTGGATGCTCTACACTTCCGCCCTTGTGCCACATCTAAGCTACGCATAGAAAATCATTTGGGCACATCCACTTGACGTAATGTGTAAACAGGGTTGTCCCGCTAAATCAATTACGGTTGAGTTGTGTGTTCGATCTTCATTGGTTTCTCCACACTTTCGGCCTTGTACCACATCTCTATATATATGTGTAATGCACACAAAATATATATATATATATATATATATATATATATATATATATGTGTGTGTGTGTGTGTGAGGAATGAGAAAAACTACAGCGTCTTTCTTAATCAGTTTAATAACAACAGATTACACAGATTATTCAAACATGCTTGAATGAAGATATCCTGCCTAAATATACGTATATACATACATACATACACACACATATATAAATATCTATGCATATACATACGTATATATATATATATATATATATATATATATATATATATATATATATATATATATATATATATGCACATAATACCTATTAGATATATTACGACATTGAGGCATTTACATCTTAAAATAGTGTTCCTTCTTCTCAGTAACAACTTGCAATCTAGTATCTATTGATTTTGTTATTTTTTGTACTTCACCAGATTCAGTTTCCAACAAGGTGGTTTTAAGTGTTTCCCATAAGTCTGTTTTGCAGTCATATTGTTTGCCAACTTCATATCATTTCATCTTCACAATTGACCATAGATTTTTAATTTTATAGGACTTCATGGTAAACAATATTTTTAAGAAAATTTCTTTAATGGCAACGAATAAATTCTTAGGATTTCTTACTCTTAAGGAATAAACATACAACTGACCAAATATTTCTGTACTTTGTAACCCCTTACTTGCTTACACTTCTTCCCAAAATTTGGTTTCAATCGGTCAGTGTATGGCAACTTTAGAGGGTGTAATTGACATCATCAGTTTCTTTTTTAGTTTTTCTCAATTTTTTATATTCTTAAAGCTACTTTTTCTCTTGTTTTTAGCTTGACAATATATATATATATATATATATATATATATGAGAGGGGGGAGAGAGAGAGATGGCCTGATGATTATGTTTAAGCATGAAACACTGTTGCCACTAGGTGTTGACGTTAATATCCACTTTTATGTACTCTATCTCTGATATTGAGCACTTCAACCCATAAATATAGCATACATTAGAACTATTTTTTATCATATATAGATATATACATGTACGCGTATGTGAAATTAAAAAAATAAATATTAAATGAGTATACTATTTCATATATTTATTTACAATATGTTGAACAATCTTAAAAACATTGACTTGTATAATAAAATCTGCATCATATTTGTTATTAAACATGTCCAGCTTGATTGTCATTTAACAGTTTCGTTTTATTGAATTTCCAAAAGATTCAGATGGTGACTTGATGCGGGCCATTTCATTATCTTCTCTCCTGTAAATCTTTTATCCTCAAAAACTTCACTGGTAACCTTAGATACATCAGAAGGAGAATTGCCATGCATAAATACACACTTCAGTTTGAAACTGCAAATGATGGGACTTGTACTAGTCAAAGAAAGTTTTGTTTATGAAATCGCAGTAGGTCAGTTTAACTCATTCATTGACATTTAATGATCCATTTGTGGTTTGGTAGATAATTCCAATCCATATCATCACTCTTCTGCCTCCTTGCTACCTTCTTTTAGCCACAGGCACTTCTGCGTGGGATAAAATCCATCCCTTGGACGATCCATCAGGTCCATCGAGTGTCACCCGAGATGCGCCCATGAAAAGTCAATTTTCATGTAATCCTTGACCGAATTTTGACGCTTTAAAATATTTGCTTTGCTGAAAAGAGTTTGCCTAGGAGATTTTTCGAAAGATACGAATTTGCGAAGTATTCTACACTTTTGCTTTATTAACGTTCTTAATTCTATAAATCGCGAAAAAGCTCATTTTCTGTGTTAACTTTCCTATTACAGGCACGCATGTTCATTATCGCCCAGAGGTTTTCAGTTGGGTTAAGGTCAGGATTCTGACTATACCACTGGAAGAGTTAAAGGAATACTGGAAAAATCTGGCGAAGGACGTTGACTGACTAAAACATTAGTCTATAGCATGTCACGGAGAATTAATCCCGTTATTAAAGCAAAACATTTCGCAACAAAATACTAAATCATTTTTTAACTTATGTAACGTACATATGTACACCTGTATTAAAATCCTGTATTAATAAACGAATTATATTACTCACTTGTTTGGTAAAAATACAGAAATCGAGTTTCTATGGGTGCGTCCATTTTTTTGCCGTACGTACTGTATACAAACAGAGAATATATATATATATATATATATATATATATATATATATATATATATATATATATATATATATATCTATTTCTGTTTCTACGTTATTTTATGACTTAATTCATTTCATATTATATATGTGTGTGTGTCGTTTTAATAGTCTTTGCCTTAAATAACATTTGCTACCTAAATACACACACACACACACATATATATATATATATATATATATATATATATATATATATATATATATATGGTAAATATCATACATATAGTTTTATGGCATGCTATATTTATGGGTTAAAGAGCTCAATCTCTTCTTAAAACGATAAAAATGAAAAGGATGAAATATGGCAAAAAGTCACACACACACACATATATATATTTACATACATATATGTATATACATATATATATATACATATACATATATACATGCATATATATACTCATATATATATATACATATATATACACATATATACATACTCATATATATATATATATACATAGGCAGACATACATATATGTAGAGAGAGAGAAGGAAAGAGAGATAGAATTTTTGAGTGCGTTAGTGATAAATAGTGTGCACCTAAAAATCAACAGTCCTTGGTGACTGGCAGTTTATCCAACTCATGTGATTATCACATATGATCGTCTCACACTGCTCGTTAACTCATTGTTTTTTTCTGTTTACACGATTAACGTTGATATCTACTAAAGCTTTATCTCCGATCGTGAGCATTCTTCCCCCATAAATATAACAACTTTTATATATATATATATATATATATATATATATATATATATATATATATATATGAAATTCGTTGAGCTACTTCATTTAACGAATATAAATGTTATCAAGAAATGAGAATAACGTTCCAAGTTTTGCCATTAAATTTTCTGCTGAGTGTTCTCTCAATTTCCTCTTCCTCTCCAACCATGCGCAAAATATTTTAATCTAATAACTTTTAATGATGCAATCAAGCCAAAAAATATGTTTAATCTCGACAGAAAGTAGAATTTCGTGTAATGAGCAGGAAGTCGTAATAAAAGATAATTTTCACCTTTTAAAGTATTTTCGCCTCTGTGTCCGTTGACGCGGACTATATCTTCTCTATTGCATCTGGTCTTTTGCAGATGTAGCGTTGAATTTCGTTTAATAAACGTGTCAGCCTTTTTCTCAACCGGAAACTGGGACAGATGTCCAATTCTAAATTTGAAGCTCAAACGGGTATTTTTCTAATTTCACTGATTAAGACCAATAAGTAATTACCAAATTAGGTCTCTCCCCCTCCTACTCGACCTTTTTTTTTTTTAGTCCAGTTTTTAAGATATTTTCAATGGCAGCTTAAATATAATAAAATAAAAAATAATTATATAAAGAAAAGAGAGGGAGCAAGTAAATTTTCAACTAACAAAGAAAGAGATTCGTTCTGCGGACCAATTTACTGTTTCCTTTCAGTGTAAACCTGTTTGTAAAAACCAAGGCTTTTTACTCATGTGACCTTCAAAGATAAGGCGCTGGCGAGTGACGACAAGCTCGCTACCCCTTAAAAGGCCCCGGCCACTCCCCTTTCTTTGTATTCGTATCGGTTTCGTCCATCGACTGATCCTAGTCTGTTTATTTTGTTTTAAGAGCGTGGCAAAATATGACAATTTTCTCTGCTTTCTTCTTCGGCTGACGTCCGTGTGCATTTACAGGTGGGAGGACCAAGTAATTAAGAGGAGTTGGCTGGCCGCAGGTCAATCGGCGACAGATACGTAATTACGACGCCATGTTTGTTTTGATGGTCGAACATAGGCAGAATTCATTGCCAATAGGATCCAGTAGAAATAATGGACGATTTCCTGCTATTTTCACCACGACTGTTCATCTCCCGAACTCTGGTGTGGCAAGTGAGCAGCTGGATGGCTAAACTAAGCGGTCTTTCGCTAGAATACATCGATAGAAAGTTCGAGAAAAAGGTCATAATAACTGGAGGGACGCGTGAATATGGAATTGTTTGTAGGAGAACGAAATCAAAGGATAACATCTGGAACGAATAACCGAGAAAACGAACTTACTAGTGCTACTGATTCTGTGCTAAATATCTTTCAAGTTATAGAAGCAAATGTTTAGTACATCGCATGTACAGAGGCCTTGGTTGAAAATCAAGGATTATTGTTTTAAGCTGCTTGGAAATAGTTGCACGGTTTTAGGGATTCCAAATCTATAGCTGAATATATCAACAAATATTGGGGATATGAGAAATGATACATTCGAAAATAATTTCGCTCACGGACCACATTTGTCAATAAAGTAATTCAAATCGATAATCGAAACAACAGAAACTAATGTACCGATAAAATTACTGTTTCTATAAGCCGAGATAGCATGGCTGTGATTTATTAAACAAATATGTCTAAACTTCTAATTGCTCTAATCATGTTATCTAAAAGTCAGTAGCCCCTTATGTATCAGTGGCTTTATTGCTTTACCTGGGGTGAAATGATTAAAAGAAATTACCAATATAGTAACACAGGCAATAAGAAAAAATAAATGTATGTAAGAGAGAAATGTAAATGGAAGAAAATAAGTAAAGGTCATACTTTGATTATTGCTAGCATTTTTGACAGATGTGGTACAAATATATAAAATTATGCATCTGATTTGACTGTCTCATTATTTTGTAATAAACAAGATACCAACAGGTGGAACTTTTAATGATCGGTGTTATACCTACCATTCAATAATATTCATAAATTAGCTGTTTATGTAAGCTGTAGTATTATGTGAAGGATCTATTAAACAAATTCGTCAAACTTTCATTCCTTCTCATCCTTATATATAGAGGGACACAACAAATTCTGGTGGAAGAAAGAAAGGAATGAAACAAAACAGTTTTAATGAACAATACAGGAAAAAAAAGCTAACTCCAATTCTATTAGAGAGGTATTTGAATAAAGATTAACAAATCAAGATGTGATTCATATGGTAACGACTGGAAAACAAAGTAGGCAAAATGTTGTGTTTAAAGCAACAAAGATAAATCCAAACAATACTTCCACGTTTATGAAGCTTGTCTTGCATACTTTTTCCTTATTGTTGCGAGTTCGATCGTCATTAGCTGTTTCAGAGCGACCTGAACTCAGTAGATATCTTGCATTACGCAAGACGATATTTAGCAAGCTTGCCTCAAAGAAATTTGAAGGTGTAATGAGTTCAATTTCCACTCGGTGATCAAACATTATTTCTTGGTGCGAGACGAACCTACATTGTTGACTGTAAGTAAATAATCTGCTGCGGGGCGATGTTTAGGAAATTCGTTTTCCACATCAGTTCACTAATGTAGTTTTCTGTTCACACGAAATAAAATAAAGATGTGAATCTGTGTCAGACCAGCTTTCTTTTTTATGTACCTCATCCCTTCAGAAGGTGGTCTATTATTGTTCACCACAACTTCCTGTCTTTTGTTGTGCGAAATAACTCCTGATTGCCATTCATTCACACAAACTTTTGAAGTAGTTTAACTCCTCTGTTTCTCTCCTGTTTCTCTTGCCTTTATTATTTCCCGTGAGTTTTAGATTCTCCACACCTTCTTTCCCCATTATGTTTCTTAGAAATTTTAACTATCTTTTCTTGCTTATCCCAGGAGCTCATCTTTCGTAAACGGCATCTTATCCGATTCGTTAAGGCGTCAGAACCCAAATCTCCTGTCACATTGCGACATCTCTCTCCTCCAAATCATCACATCATACCGTTTGCTTATTACCTAATATCAGTACTAGCAATAGTCTTTAGTTATTCTATCTATCCATCCAGGATGAAAGGAAAAGCCCTGTTGTACAAATTTGTTTTAATTTTATCAGAATTGGATGAAAATATTTTTGCTACATCAGTTTGCTTCTATCACTCTCTACAATAGTTACAAGTCCAGTAGCCCGATTTTCTTTTAATTCGACTAAATTTTCACCAAGATGTTTAAACACATTTCTTTTTTTGCGTGTTTCCATCAGTCTATGGGTGTTTAAAATGCACAATATGTACATAATAAATGTGTCAGGAATGTTTTATTGTGTTCTTATTACGTAATCTAACTCTGTGAACTTTGTAATCTCCAGCATCCGATAATCGGATTCAACAGCGTATCCGCTATGATTCAGAAAAAAAAAACATAGATAAACTGTAGGATTTGGAACTGTAGCATAATTTACTAATCCATATGTAAAAATCAGTGTCTGCACACTTCCAACAAGTTGGGCTCTCGTGACTACTTGCGGTTCTGTAATAACGTCTAAATAAGAGTAAGTCATCCCCACCTCTATTCACTCAATTTGTGGTGTTAACTTCTTCTATTGATAAAGCGGAAATTTTCCTCAAATTCTACTCTTGACTCATCTGGAGTATCTTTGCCTGACTTTCCATTTAGAATTGAACCTATTGAGTGATATACATATAACTCCGTTCATGGTTTTTGCCATCATTTCTAAATTAGATCCCCTCAAAGCATGTGGACTTGATGGTATCCCAGCAATAGTCCTTAAGAAATGTGCTGCCGAACTGGCTCCTGCTCTCTCTAAACTGTACAATAAGTGCATTGTTGCATCTAACTTGTTGGAAAACCTCATCTGTAGTTCCTGATTTTAAGAACTCGGCGAACCATCTGATGCTTCTATCAATCTATTAGCTTTTTACCGCTTTTTTGGCCGAATACTAGAGGCTCTAATCTACTTCGAATTCTTTAAGCATTTCACCTTGCAGGGTTTTCGTTCTGATAAGCAATATGGCTTTCGTTTCTCTAGGCCAAGTAGGTTAACGCTTATTGCAATCTTTAGAAAAGAACGGTGAAGCTCGGATATCTTGAAGTCACTTGACAGGGTTTGGTATATTGGTCTTCACAAGTTGAACGGTTATGATATTTCTGGACGAATTTTTGAACTGATTCAATCTTTCTTATCGAATCGGGAAATGAAAGTTAACTTGAACGGCAATGATTATTGATTGTAGACTGTGTTTAGAATAAAGATTAACAATATTAAATTTTAATAATCAAATTAAATTATTAAATATGAAAAATGAGGATAATGGGTCGATGCCGACATATTAATATTTACTTTTTTACTTTAATACTAATATAATAAATCAAATAAAATATTATAATTTAAGTAATAATACAAATACAACATAAAATATTATAATTTAATTAATAATAAAAATTAACAAATATTACAATTTAATTAATAATATAACATAATAACTTCTATATAAACCATAAAAAAATTTAATTCCGACGAAAAATTTATAACTGAAAGAAAAATCTACAGCTGAAAAAATGAAGACGTAAACAAAAACAAAAATTCATGAACGTGCACTTGTAAAAGAGCGTTAAATTCATAAATGCACGTGTACAAAACAGTAAAAAAAAACGGACAGAAAAAGACGCGGAGCAAATTGAAAGAATTGGAAATATCATTTAAAAAATAGAACTCCCTGAAGAACGGACATTTATCAAGAAACTTCGAAATCGGGGAAAATAACAACAAAAAATTGATATTTTTAAATCTTTTATATATCATATATATATATATATATATATATATATATATATATATATATATATATATATATATATATATATGATTGAAATGTGAACTGAGGAACCAGGAAAATATCTCTTTCCTGGGGAAATAAAATATAATCAATGGATCCTTAAGGTCGTCTGTCTTTTAATTAAATTAATTTTATACATATATACATATTCCATTTCGTATGAATATAAGTGGTCTATTTTAAATTCTTTTAAAATATCTAACAAATGAATATAAAAGAAATTAAATTATTTTGAAACAGCGATGTAAATGTGTAAAGAAAAACAAAATATATATAATATATATATATATATATATATATATATATATATATATATAGCGCAAAGTTAATACTGATAGGAATAATAAACAATGCTCGATGTAAAATAACGGAGATAAAATTTATATTACGAATAAATATACGTTTGTTCCTCGCCATTCGATGCAACTCTGACTTTCATGCGTAGAAATCATCTGTCACAAATTAAAAACCGTTGCAATGGTCAATTTTACCTGCCGATTGTTGCGTATATGAAATAGTGTTGCATCTAAGGGAAGAAATTATATTTATTTTGGGTATATATATATATATATATATATATATATATATATATATATATATATATATATATATATAAGCACTTTCTATACACTCTTTTGATTTTGATCCTCCCAAAATTATGGTGTTACTTTGCCATTTACATTTTGGCTGTATAAGCATTTCCCAACTCTATATGTTTAGTTGGTGTGCGTGCATAATGCCCATTTTTACAAATAAACAGTTGTCGATTACCTGATCATTGCTTAAAAACACATGGAACGTTTAATTATGGCCCATCATTGTTCATCAGGAAGCTATCTAGAAAATTATATATATGTGTGTGTGTGTGTGTATGTGTGTGTGTGCGTAGGTGTGTCCGTGTGTGTGTGTGTATGTGAAGGAACTATAATTTGATTATAGGCACTGCGCACAGTTAATCTGATCAAGTGATGATCCCTGCATAAATAATCCCGTCATTTAATCCCGAATACTGTGCGAGTTAGAGAGTGATTTAGTAAGTGAATCTTAGATGTGGCACAAGGCCGAAAGTGTGGAACAACCGGTGAGGATCGAACTCACTACTCAATGGTAATTGAGCGAGCAAACAGTGTGAGTTAGATAATGAGAACTCCATTCCATCCAGTACTGAAGGAAGAGAATAAAGCATTCTGGACATCTACAGCATTCAGATTTCTCAACACTAAGATTGTTCACATTCATAGAGAGACATTTTATAAGAAGCGCTTAATGAATATTTATAAATTAAGAGCATCGTAAATTGAAATTATATACAATCTTCATAGTTTGTTTATAAACTTTAGCTAAATCGAGTATAACATTGCTAGGTATTAATGATACGTGTATAATTGAAACGTAGGTAGTACACGGGAGAGTAGGTAGAAATATTCTTTAATCCAAGGTGCAAATAAAACATTGTGCATATGTTGCCAGAACGACTTTTCTATTTAGTCGTCATCGAGCAGCATAGTATTATTGGTAATATAATCACAATGTTTTATTTGTATATTAATAAATATACTGGATTAATACCTTTTTGTACCTTACTTTTCGAGCATCTATAGTAAGGACAAATCATCAATTTTAAGAAGACATAATGTATGGTTCTTAGCAAAAAAAAAAAAAAAAAAACATGATGCGAGCAATGAATAGGGGATGTCAAAATCACAGAACTTTAAATATAGAAGTTTTTTTAAACAGATGACGGAAAATGTAACACCGAAATTCGAAAACGCATTGAAATAGCAAAAGAAGCCTTCCAAAAACTAAACAAAGTATTATGAAACAAGAAATATTCGTTAGAAACAAAGAAGCAGTGAGTACTAGACAATTTCCTTGGAGATGAAGCGAAAACCTGAAGGAACAGAAATGTGGTTCTAGAGAATGATAGTGAGAATACCATGGATGAAGCATATGAACAACGAGAAAGTCTTAAGGAAAATAGAAAAATAGAACAATTATGCATAAAATCAAAAAGAAGTAGCTGAAATGTCTAGAATACATAATGAGAAAAGAAGGTCTAGAAAATGTGACACTCGCAAGACATATTGATAGCAAGAGGGACAGATGAAAGCAGCGAGTAATCAACCTAATGAGCATGTGTAAATGGATGGCAGAACAATGGCGGGAATGGATAGCAAAAAAAGACAAACATTGCTAAGACCTACGAAGGATAGGAAGTTGTGAAGAACCATGATCACCCACATCCTGGAAGGATACGGTACATAAATGATTTAGCTGTTAGCTAGTCTCGAATACAGATCACAAAATACATTGATACTTATGTCGCCAAGCAAACGTGGTCGTTATTGCAATATATTCAGCAACATGGCAGGATCAAATGGGATGGCTGAGTACACATGAATTACGTGACTAAATAAGGGCACGTCAGAGTGATGATATGGATTTTGCGACACACACACACACACACACACACACACACACACACACACATATAAATATATATATATATATATATATATATATATATATATATATATATATATATATATATATATCAGAGCAACTAGTAAAGATTCGTTCTTATGTTCTCGTTTCCTGCTCTTTGAGCGCCCAACAGTTCATCACGGTGTAGATGAAAATGTTGCAACTTGGTCAAGTGTAATGGTAACATTAACCGTTTTATTATAAGGAAGTATTCAGCATTCACTGTCTGGGCAGTTAGTGCTGCTGTTGGATGAATTTCATAGAATATTTCTCTTAAAACAATTTTTCAGGAAAATAGATTTCACAAGTCCATTAATTATTAATGCTCTTTCAAGTACTGATGACGGTTTCCTTCCTTGCGTTTTGTTTGATGTAGTGTGGAATGTCAGAGTCTAGATTAAGTGATTATTCTCTCTTCGAATAACATATACTACCCACTTTAGTGGTTACTGCGTTTTAAATTCCTCAAGTGGTGTAGTTTCAGCTATCTGGTACAATTCTTTGTGAGTCTGTAACGCCAGTCCATGAAGTTCAAAAAAGGATGGTCCCCACTGAGGCCTACACGCTTCATTCGCTCGAAGCCATTCTTAACCACCGATCTGAGAAAGCTTTTGTGTAAAGACGACAGTTTAGATATTTCTAAACGAATTTGGCGTCATACATGATATTCATATGAAAATCTCGATATCACGAGACTATCTAAGAACATGTCTCTAGTGTTTACGTTAATATTTTGGTTTTATAAGCAGCTTACAGTGTTGGGCGAAACTAACCCTAGCCCAGCTTATTCTATGATAAATTTCCTCATCTCATATAAATTTGTTATAAGTAATCCATACACCGAGGTATTTGGAGTGTTTAGTATTTACTAATTCCAAATCCTGAATATTTATTAAGGATTCAGGATTTGTGCCATCACTGTTTTCATTCCAATTCTATATCATTGTTTCTGTTTTAGAAAGGTTTATCTTGAGTCCCACTTCTTAGACTACGTGGTAGAGGAAACCTTCTTTTTTTTTTTTATTCAAGACCATTCTTGTCCCAACCATGAATGCCTATGCCATCAGCATAGATCCCTCATTATCTGTACCTTGGCCTCGGGATGCTGTTTTTCCGAAGTAGATGCGCTGTTGAAAGTGGTTTTAAATAAAGAAGCTTTGTCCCTTGTTCGAAAATGATTTCTCTTTCTCTCTCTCTCTCTCTCTCTCTCTCTCTCTCTCTCTATTTTACAACAATATAAAAAGGACATATATCAACTCTCAGTGTATTTTTCTAATAGTATTACGACAGAAAATCACTAACCAATGTGATCACCAGCTTTGTTGTATATATGATATGAATAATGCGTGATATTGTTATTTGGTAAAAAGGATTCAACCGAAAACCTTATTTTTATTAAAATTGGTATCGTGACAATTTTTACAGTATTATAAAACTTATATATATATATATATATATATATATATATATATATATATATATATATATTTCATATGAAGCGTCACTTGAACTGAAACGAAGAGTTATTGAGCCAATTTTTATTTTATTCGGATGGATCAACTATTTGCTTGGCTCACGTTTCAGCTGATCAGCAATTTTGAAAAGATCGACCGACACGCCAAGAACAACACACAGAATGGCGTGATAGTTTACTTTATCCTCCAACCAACGCTTCTATACGCACTGGCGCGCCAATTACGCACTTGATACCGTATCTGTCATTCGCAGGCACCTGGCCTTCAAGAGATTTCGTGCGCAACAGTATCATTTCAACAGCTCCTGCCTAATTTATTCTTAGTAAAAGAATATCACACGTAAGGAAACTGCTGTTGATTTGTCAAGTCAGTTGACTGGAACCCTCATTAATAGGAGCCCAAGTTACTCAAAATTTAATTCTTTGTTGTCTTTCTTTCAGTCACAGTTTTACCAATCGCAATATAATTACAACGACGGCGAAAGAAAAGTAGTTTGCAATTTTACCGTGTCGTTTCGAGCGCGAGCTATCGTTTTTGACACGAAAAGCCCCTGTCACGCATTAAATTTGACAGCAGAGACAATGTGGTACACTTATACATTCTTACTTTTTCAAAAAAAAAAGAAGAGGAAGGTTATCGTCAAAATAAAAGGCTGTCAAATTCTTGTTATTTACTCAGCGTACTTTGTTTTCTGGCACAAGGCCATAATAATGAAGCACCAATGAGAATCGAACTCATGAACTCGTCCATATTACGAGCGTAATAAACATCGCACAATGGTAGCTCTAAACGCTCGAAAGTTATACACTTAGTTTCAAATATCACCCATTCATAATGATATTACTGAGTCGTGTGTTGGCAACACATGATTTGGAGTCATGAAAACATTAATCTATGATAGACCTTTTGTATATGTCGACTCTTTATATTTGACTATGTAAACATTAATTTATGATAAACCACATCAAGCTTAGTTTCAGATCTCCTGGGACAACAAATCGGCGTGGAAAATTACCATGTTTTCCCATTTTATCGAAACCCTCCCTAACATAAAACTTTTTACATGGTACTGTGCTATCAAACTTTAACTTATATATATATATATATATGCATATTTTGGGTTTGTCTTATAAAAGTGCCCACTATCAAAGACTAAGGGGATTTCACTCATCGGTGTAAACAATAACATCAGGTTGATTTACGTTATATCAAGTGGAAAATATTTAAACAATTTCAATTAATTTAAGCTGAACTTAATCGGTTGAAGACATTGCCCGACTGTACATAATAGCTACACTTTTTCTCTCCATTCCACTAACAGTAACTGTTGAATATTTTGCATAACTCATAACACTTATTTCATCATGCACAGATTTTAACTTAATGAAACTATTACCCATGAATAGGTCAATCCTCAAATTCTTGTCCAAAAGTTTGATCTCAGAAATTCAACTTAAAAACGAAAATGCATTCTTTTTCGAATTCTTCTTTCTAAAAATATCGTGGATTACATAGCAGGTATTTCAAATCTCCGTTTTGCACCCCACTTCCATCAAAAGGCTTTCTGTAATTAATCGCAGCTCTTATGAAATAATATTGACATTTACAAAACTAAGCTTATTTTGTAGAAGACATCTGTGAAGGACGCAATGTAAATAGAACTTATTACGGTAGGTATTGTCATCGAGATTAACTTCCTAAGAATTGCTCTGCATCATAGATATTCAGAACAGCTTTTCTATGGTAGGTGGCGTATTTTTATTAATTTTTACTTAACAAAAAACAGAATGTAACGACACAATTTATAAAAAGCATACATATACTATCTTCAGGTTTTATTATTATTATTATTATTATTAAATGACATTGTCAACTATGATTATTTTTTAACTAGTATTCCTTTCATCTTAATTTCAGTTTCTTTTAATCTCAACTACTCAGAGTCTATGCCATTAGTAACCATCGCGACTTTAAAGTAAAGAATAAACACTCAGTGAGATTCGAAATCGTATCACTTTTATTCCGGGAATCCTGGGCTATCACAGCAAGATAAAGTTCCCAATATAAAGAAGATATGAGTTCGAGTCTCATCGAGAGATTATTCTTTATTTCATATCCACATTGGTTACTAGCGATTGTAAAATAACGCACTGTGAATTTGCGACGAAAGGTAACTGAAATTAAGACGAAATAAATACTGGTGAAAATTCATTACGATTTACACGCATCCATTGTTTTGCCAATCCATGTCAAAATGATCCAGTTTTTGTAGTCTATTTTCATTTAAACTCTTGTTTTAAAAAAATGTTCTGCGTTGTTCACTAAACAAAGCTTAATCTGGCGCAAATTCAAAAGATTGATCTCCATATACGGAAGAATATCTGCAGGACTAATTTGTTTATCATCATTCCCTATCAGAGGGCTGGTCTTGATATTTATTTCATGGCTAACTTGTTAACTGTTACACGGGGTGAAGGGTTTATAGATATTTATTAAGTTTAGCTTAGCACCACACAAACAAACGCAGGTTAGAAAATTGCGTTACGTCAGTCTTCCAAAAGAACAAAGAGGCATTTAAAATTCAAGTTTTAACCTGAATTCGAACACTGATTTCTGTCATTGAGAGAAAATACATGGCCACTTTAGTCTATGTTAATCTTTATCTTTGCCTAATGTTTTATACAATTTTATTTACTTCCCCTTTGCCTACAACGTAGTCTACACATTAGTTGAAATAAAAACCCATTATTTCAGATATCAAAAACACACTTACTTGCAACATACACTATAACCTCTTCAAATAAATCTCCCGAAAAAAATGAATGGTTACATTGTTTGTTTATCTTTGTTTCTAAAATAAAATAGGGTTTTATTAGTCCAAGAAAATGTTTCAGCATCGATAGTATAAAGTAATGTATTTTATAAACATTCGTTAAGCAACAAATAAACACTCCTATCAATAGAACACAACCAAAACAACCACAGTACGAATGCTGAGGGCTATTTCTCATTTTCATGTTCTATATCCTTTTCATCTAAAACTGTTTGCTTTTTGCAGTTTTATTTTATACTAACATAAATCATTTTGTTTTATGCTAACATAAATCATAAACAACGATTTCTTAACATCTCTAGGAACAAGCTGGTGTCACTACAAACAAATTACTAGTAGTAATATGATTACTTTGCTGAAATACTGATGAATTTTATTTATTATAATGAATTGTAATTTATAATGTTAATTTTAGTATACCATACATGATCTCAAATTATAATTTTGATAAGAAAATTTCGTTAGAAAAGAGTGTTAAATTGCTATGTATTATCCGCTTTTATAAGGCAGGTAAATGCTGGAAATCTCTTTACAGATGAAGAATGATTGAGGTGAAAGAGATGTGATTCTACCGCCCAATGGTGAGAAATCCGTGAACGGAACAGTTGAGCAATGAAAAAATTTTAAGGAAAATGGTAACAAAAAGGTCACTTGTACCTAGAATCAGAAAGAGATAGTTTAATATTCTGGGACGCATAATGAGGAAAGAAGGTCTAGAGAATTTAATAGTCACATGACAGTAATAATAATAGAAGTAAGGAACCTACCTAACTAGTTTATATGACTGGATGGCAGAACAGGGACAAAGAGGTAAGAGTAAAGGGTCAAAAGTTACTTAGAGGTACAAAAATGAGAAATTGTGGAGAGACATGATCACCTATGGCCTGAAATGACTTGGCACATAAAAGAAAATTAAGTTACTTTAGAATGAAGTATAGAGTAATAAACCCTGTAACATTCTGCCCCGAAGACAAATAAATAAATAAACGACGCCGTGAAAAAGGTATTTACTTTACTATTCGTTACTTTTATCCCGCTTTATTTATGCTTGTTTTTATTTTATTTTAGTTACGCTTTTGCAAACTTAGCTCTTTCTTCCTTTGCCATTAAGTCCCTTTTTTTCTTTTTCTTCTTTATCCAACTCGTGCTAGTCACGTGTCCGGGAACTTGACGCACACCCACCTTGAGTGACCTTTGTATACCTGCAAGCAGCAACCTTTTGTCCAACATGTTAACAAGTAGCGCACACCAATAAATGTAATGACTAACAGCGGTGCAGGACCAAGAAACACATCTGTTCGATCAGTGATTTGTGTCAGGTTTGCATTCGACGCAAAGATGAATTATGGCAGTTTGGGCAGCGAAGCGACTGAACACGTGCCTCCACAAATCACTTGGTATTCAGGTAACTGGGCGAAACCCTTGTCAGCGCAGTGTGCTGCACTCCAAAATAAACCAGACCATTAGTTACTCGTCTTTACCTGAAACGAACAACTAATAGTGGTAAAGAAGAATAACATCAAAGAAAGACAAAATAAAAACCAAGGCAAGACGATGACGAGGGAAGGCGGGGAATACGGAAAATACCAACGTAGAGCAGCGGCGTTCGGAGAGATAGGAAAGAATGATGGATCAGTTCCGGATATGAACTGCTGGCTCAAGTCATTGTCGTCTCAAAAGGAGGTTAATACGTTTTTTTCCTTTTTATTGGAGTGGTGAGAAAGGTCCCTTCATTTTTCACTCACCGCTGTTTGGGGAACTTGTACGCAGCCATCATTCTATGGATAATGAATTACCTTGCATCAATTTTGCTGAAGAAAAATATCAAAAACTAATTATGACTTATATTTCAAAAAGATTGATACTCCTAAGTAACGAAAACCATTTTTCATCGAAGAACGGTCCGAACGATTCGAAAAGAGTAAGGAGCCACTTAAAGAAGAAAAAAAAACTGAATAATTTATTAAAATGAATAATTTAGTGAAAACTTAGATTGATTGTCCACAGAGCGACTTGAAAAGTAAAAATTTAAAAACAGAATATATTAAATGAAGGAAAAATTGAACATCTATATTACAAAAGAATGGTTGATTCTCTGTCCGCCACACAATGTCTACTTGTGACTTTACATGCACGTATGTAATGTATACGCGTATGTCTGTATTGTGCGTCAGTAGCTTGCATGCACTTGTGTCATTTAATGTACAGAGACACGCACACAGAGACGCTAACACACATATAAAAATACAATTTGACTGAGTCATAAATAAGATATTGTAAAAAGACATTCGCCTCCCATTCAGTCTGGACCCCCTATCCTGGGCTGAGCAATAGAATCAAAGTATGGAAGCAAAAAAAAAGTTACTTTTTAAGCCCTAAAATCAGATAATTATAAGATTTTAGTGAACTTTTCGGAAATTATTCAGTAATAAATAGAATGATTTTTAAAGTATTTTTTTTAATTTCTAGAAATATTTTAGGTCTATCATTGAATTATGGAAGCGTACATATACACACAATTTGAATGAAACTGAAAAAATATCTATGTCACGAGGGCTAATTTCTTTTTCTGTCTGGCAACAACTCTAGGAAACAGGAAAAGGGTAAAAGTCGACACTTTGAAGTTATTTTTTTTGTAACTCCTTTAGTATTTAGACTGAATATATTTTCTAATAAATATAATATATTAAATGGACAAACAATTTAGGTCTGAAATTTGTCTGTGTGTGTGTGTGTGTGTGTGTGTGTGTGTGTGTGTGTGTGTGTGTGTGTGTGTGTGTGTGTGTGTGTGTACATCAACGAAAAAAGACGAATGAAGTTGCGAACGAAAGAAAGAAAGAAAGAAAGAAAGAAAGAAAGAAAGAAAGAAAGTACAAACGGAATCACGGTAGAGGGAACGAATGAAAAACGGATGTAAAAAAAAGAAAAAGATTATCAAAGAAGATGATGACTAATTAAATGAATGCTTACTTAAAAAAAAAGAAAGAAAAATTAAGAAAGTGATTATAGAAAAATAACAAAGAAAAATAAATTATTGAAAATAGATTAGATAGATTAAATTTCACAACAAGTTAGTGAAAAGACAAACACACAATAGGTGTCCTAAGAAGATAATTCGTCTTCCTCTTTGAATGTCGACAAGTAGAAGATGTACTAACAAAAAATAAGATAAAATGGCCTCTTTGCAAGTGTTGGGACACTGAGACAGCCGACACGAGACCTTAAAAAATGTAGGGCCCCAAGTTGGCCAGGAAGGGGTTATTACTGACTGACAAAACAGTTGGCTCATGATGGATAGAGTCCAGCTGGAAAAAATCGGCATTGTATAAAACGGAAGAGGAAGAAGGGGCGACGCAATTGACCCCCAGCGCAGTGTTTCCAACTGCCAGAGGCACAGGAGGAAGACCAGTCGATTGCGCAGCCGTGTGTTGTAGTCGCATTTATCTTTTTCCGTGTCCCCAGTCAGCCGTCGCTTCCTTTACATCGGTATTTCGTTGTCATCAACAGGAAAGCTCACGTCTGACGAGTGATATAATGGTTTTTCATACTAGAACAATGATTCTGAGACTAAAACAAACGAAATAGCCGAGTTTCTTCTGTTACAGAAAACATCGTGTAAGTTAACATATTTATCTATTCTTGACAACTTCTTGTCATTAGCTTAATTTTTAAAAATTGAAAATCTTTAACTTATTATTATTTTAGAAAGTAATCAGTTATGGCACCTTGCTACAATAATAACAGTTTGCTAAATCAGTGTTTCTCAACCGCTGCGCGCGGACACACGCCTTGAAATATAGTCAGGTGCACCCCAAGTTAAAAGAAGAGTAATTTATGAATTATTTTTCTATTATTATAACAATTATAAGAAGTTAAAAGTTTATGATCCCATAATTTTATAGACTAAATCTTATTCATAAGGGCTTATGGCCATATCACGTTTAAACATCGGTTCCCGTACGATCACTAAATTTAAGCAACATCAAGCCTGGTCAGTACATAGATGTGTGACCACTTGGGAATACCAGGTGCTGTACGCTTAGATATAAAGATGGCGTAATGGATAATGGCTCGGAATTGCTAATCGGAAGGCAGAGTTTCAATTTCCGTTGGGTTCGTTATATTCACTTACGCGCAAATACTTTTTGGAAAGATATGAATCTATCTCTTCTCCTCCCAGATACGAGTTAATTAGTAAGACTTGTGTCACTAAACTCAAAAAAATTCTTACAATCTAAAAAAAATTCTGGTTTTAAATAACCTGTAAAGGATTGATAAGCCGAAGAAAACTAATCAATCAATCTTTCATAATATCTGAACTTTGAAACTTAGGAAGAATATATTACATTTTCTTTTTTTAAGTAACAAAAATATATAAAAATCATTCAGCGACTATACTGAAATATCTAAAAAAAATTAAGTAAATCGTAACTGAACTATTCCCTAGTTTCTTCACTGATTTGCAAAATCATAAATATATATGACATTATTTCCAATATTCTATAATATTGAAAAATATAATTTCAAGAACATACAGAAGAGTACATATGCAGATAAAAAAGAATTATTTATTCCAAATGAAATGCAATCTTCTATTAACATTTAAAGTGTACACCAGAGTACCCCTATTCTACAAGTGCGCCCTGGAGTAAAAAAAAAAAAAAAATGCAATATATGTTCTGGTGTTTCCGCTACGTATTTAGAAATTCTTGATAAAATCAAAAGAAGAACCTCCAATGTTATTGGCCCTCGCCTGGCACCTCTGTTTCAATCACTTTCCCAGCACCGTAACATAGTTTCCTTGTGCCTTTACTTTAAATATTTTCATGGTGATTGTTCTGATGAACTTTCCTCTATGATAGCTAGACTTTATGGGCTTAAGCGCAGTACTAGATTGGCGGCAAGGTCTGAAATGGCTAGATGTAATATTAATTTAATGTAATTAGTTACTTCTATCGCACTTCTCGCTTGTGGAAATCTCTTCCGGCTTCTTGCTTCTCAGTCAATTTTGACCTTCAAAATGCAATGTCAAAAGTTATCTTTTATGTTCTTAATTTTTATTCTTTTATTGTTCTATCTCATTAATAGTGTTTTTTTCCTCATATTCTCTCGCACTCAGCAAATCCTTGCATCTTAATAGTTTTATTGCTTTGCTTGGAGTGAGTGATTAAAAAACATATCTTGTCAACCTTGTTTGTGCGCGTGTGTATATGTGTTTCAGTATGTCAGCTTAAAAGGTTTTCAGTAAGGTAAACAGAATCTACGAACCAAATTCTAAATCAGACTAAGACTGTTTATGCACAATTTATATCTGAACAAACGTTTCGTCACTGACATGCCGCAGTAGTTGATGAAGAACAAAATGATTAAGTGAACATTGGTTGAGACGTTTAAGAAAATGTATAATTTTCAATCACTAGATATATGGGGGTGGGGAGGCATCGTTACTGTTTCATGGGAAATAATGGGTACATACTGAGATTGTTAATGTTCACTTAACTTTCAGATTAGATATCATTGCTCTGTGTCCTGTTAAAGGTCACCGACATGCCACTTTTTTTGAGGGAGGGAAAAGTGAAGGAGTGGGAACTTAGACAAACTTATCACTCATAAGGATTTACCTGTCCACACAGAAGCGGCAAAAATGTTGGTATACCCGCTAATGAATACGAGAATCAAGTATGAAAATATAGTAAGATTTGAGTTAAGATGAGGAAAATACCCAGTGTAATTCAAACGTAGGTTAATTAAATATGTTCAATAAATTGGTTAATCACATTTTCTGCATTTTGTGTAAAATATAAGAGTTTGACGCCTTTTATACAAACTTATCAACGTTTTAAAGATAAAGTATTCAAATTAATACAGGCTTTATTCTTCTTTATTAATATTTACTTAGGTCAGAATAACTTAATAGAACGTTGGATAAGAAGATTGTTTTAAGACCTGCTTCTAAGTGAGGAGGAATTATGTGCATTGAAAATCAACATTCAAAATGTTTTACCTGGGATCGAATATTGGTAATGATAATAATAATATAAGGAAACATTCGGTATTCATTGAAAATGCAGTTTGTGGTACTGTCGGTTAAAATATATAAAATATTTTTCTGAAAAGAATTTTCAGGAAGATAGGTTTCTCAAGTCCAGTAAATGTTATTGCTCTTTCCAGTACGGATGTAGGTTTCCTTCCTAACCTTTTATTTGAAGTAGTGTGGAATGTTAACATCTTGATTATGTCATTATTTTGATATGTAATATCCATTTTAGCTGTTGCTGCTGTTGAAAGTTCTCAAGTGGTTTCTGTTATTTGGTACAATTCTTTCTTTGTGATTTTGTAGCGCCAGCCCACAAAGTTCGAAGAAGTGTGGTCTTCACCAAGAACCATAGGCTTCACTAGCTGAAAGACATTTTTAACCATTTGAGAAAGCGGTTGTATACAGCTGGCAGTTTAGATATTTCTGGACACATGGCATCCATATGAAAGTTTCGATCTGACGAGGTTATTTAAGAACATGACTCGAGTTTTTAGGTTAATGTTTTGGTTTTGTAGCAACTTGCGGTGTCGGGTGAAACTACCTCTAGCGCACATATTTGTTATAACTGATTCATACACCGAGGTATTTGAAGTGTTTTGGTATTTACTAAATCCACTTCCTGGACTTTTATGATGAGTTCAAAGTAGGTGCCATCATTGCTTTCAGAACTCACTGTAGCTATAAGGTAAATTGTTGCTCTGCTATGTATGAAGTCAAATGAGATTAGAATGTGGTGCAGAAGTATTATGTTGCGACAATCTTTGAAAATCAGTGCTAGTGTTAGGAAATACACGACTATATCAGCTGTCAAGATTTTTTCAAAGGTATTAACGTAAAGTGAACACTTCGGCTGTACTTTGAAATCGTTATTCTGAGTTTCACGTTTTGAACAGTATGGCCAACTTCACACCTCTATGAGATTGTAAAGAAACTTATTGATGATTGTATAAGGCAGAAAATCTGCATATGTCTTATTAGAAAAAAATAAAATTTCGACTGTATTTGTATGAATTTAAAGCATTGTTAGGCATTATTATTTACTTAGTTTATTTATTTGTTTGAATTAGTTTATTTTACTTGTTTTTGTTTATTTATTTATTTATTTATTTTCGTTTATTTTTGTTCGTTTTTGCATTGATTATTGTAGACCTATGTTGTTTTCTTTATTTTCCATGATATTTTTGGTGTGATTTGGTTTTTGTTTTTAATCTCCCAGTTTTTTTAGAAAGCAGTGTGCTGTTCACGTATTTACTATTCGTAAATGATGTTTTGTGTATGAAGTTTCTTTGTTTCCAGGGTCCTTCAGTTACTCCTATGTATATTTTTCTTCGTTATCTTCTGATTTTACAGTGGCTTGATATATTACATTGTTCAGCAAGAAATTGCCGTTTAAGAGACATTCATTCTTTGTTCTACAATTACACGTGGGTTTAATTTGTTCAGGTGGTTTGTTGGTTGGTTTCCTGTTGTGATTTTTATTAATTGCGTCATGTTTTCGGTGCAACTCTAGGTGATTTTTACTGTGTTTTTCTTGAATATCTTTGGAAGAGTGCTTGATGCGGGGAATTGTTTGCGTATGAGTTTAATGAATATTTTTCCTAAGTTAGTTTTTACGTTTTTGTTGTACGGTGGGTTGAACCATATGATTTTTCTCTTCCTGTTGGCTTTTTTTGTGCGGTGTGCATGTGGATGTTGCCGGGAATCCTTTATCTTTTAGGGATGTTTCATAGTATTTCTTGGCTTTGTTGAAGATGGTCTCACTGGAATAATTGACGGAAAGCAGGCTTTACGACTTTTAAACTCATACACAAACACTTCCCCGCATCAGGCACTCTCCACAAAATGTTCAACAGAAACACAGTAAAAATCAGCTACAGTTGTACTGAGAACATGACACAAATAATAAAAAAGCATAATAATGGGAAATCATACAGTGACACAAATCTAATCATTCTACCAGCATTCAAAGGTAATAAAAAGTTTGTGATAACCAATTCAGAGTAATCAGAAAAATTGGCAAGCCTAGTAGTCAATGAATTGAATGAAATAAATTAATAAATATGAACTAAACAAGTACAAAAAATAGAAAGGTCTATAAGATGCCTCTTTTCACTATTTATTTAACCTTTAAAACGACGTTATCATACGAGCCCTTTATTATTGGCGGGAACAATCTAAGCAACTTAAGGTACTCAGATGATACCATACTGATGGCAGGCACAGAAAAAATGCAGGGACTTCGAGACACGGTAGTAAAGGAAAGTGGAAAGAAATAACTATTAATTGTAAGAAGACTGTATGATTATTAGCAAGAGGAAGAGTCCAAGATGTGAGCAACGATTTGGGGACGTCAAAATCAAGTAAGTACAGAAATGTAATTATCTGGAAAGTGTTTTAACAGAAGACGGAAAATATGACACAGAAATCCAAAGGCGTATTGAACTAATGAAAAATATATTCCGAAAGTTAAACAAAGTATTAAGAAACAGAAAATTTTTCGTTAGAAACACAGAAAAGATTAGTGAACTAAATTGTAATATTAGTTCTCCTTTATGGCATGGCAGTGAATACAGGAAAATTTCCTCACAGATAAAGAGGAGACTCAAGGCAAAAAAGATGGTATTCTACAGAAGGATGCTGCGAATATCATGGACTAAACATGTGAACAAGGATGAAGCTTTAAGGAAAATGGAAACAAAAAAAAACACTTGTGCTTAGAATAAGACGGAGACAGTTGAAATTTCTGGGAATACACAATACGGAAAGAACGCTTTGGGAATTTGAAACTTACACTACATACTTAAGGCAAGAGAGGCAAAGTGAAAAAGCGAGTAACCAACCTGACGAGCTTGTATAACTGGATGCCAGAATAGAAACTGGAAGTTTTAGTAAAGAGACAAACATTACTTAGACCTAGAAAGGATAGAAAGTCATGGAAAGCCATCGACATGGCACATAAATTGAGAAATGGTAGCTACTGCAAACTGAATAAGGATCAACATTTTAAAATAGAATGTCGCAGTTCATACAAGGAAAAAGATACCATTTCATTGATAGCTTGTATAGAAAAGTGGACCATAGTATCGTAAAGTATTATATTAGGTACCTTCAAGTATTCGCTAATAAACGAGTATACATGATGAAAAATGCTCAAAACTTAATAAAAACAAAGTTTGATTGTCAAAATCTTTATGTTATTACTAAGAGGAAAGGCCAAAAGATCATTTGTTTAATAATTTATATTTTTTAATCCTATTTAAAACCTTCGAAATTTTGGTTAAAACTTTTGCTTTTCTTGCGTAAATGGGGGGACCATAAATTATTATGGGAAAATTGAGTCCCTTCCTGCGGTGAAGAATACATTGATTTGCAAAAATCAGATAGTTGACGGATTTTAATGAAATTTTCAGGACTTATTCACAAATGAATGGAATTATTTTTGAAACATTCCTTTTTTAGAAAATTTGGGAATTTTTTTTTTATATCTGTTACCTTACCGACCCCCCCCCCCACTCACCACACACACGCGCACGAAATGACTTATGAATTTTCGTGGAATTCATTTTTGTCGCGCTCAAGTTCTCTGAAAATTTAAATCCTCAAATCTTTTTGGTTAAACACGACCCCCGGTTTCAAAAAATCAGCTTTAAATCGTAAAATAAAAAATGCAAAGAAAAAGCGACTCAGATCAGTTATTATTATTAGATCCTTAAATGTGAAAAGACATTATTTAATTAGAAAAGTTTTAATTGCTTTTATGAATAAGATATATTATGGACATTATTGTCTTAAGAAGAAAAATTTTCTATCAATAATGAATTTTTACCAGAATTGATTTCTTTTGTTTTTAAATTTTAATTATAATAATTTAAGGTTTTAAATCTTTTAAAAGATTTTTATTAATTTGTAGAGGTTAGACGATATTGTTAGTAAGTAAAAACTATATTTACTAATAATTGGAAAAGCTTACTATAATTCAGCAATCCTAGTATGTTAAAAAGAATTTTGAATTATTTTTTGTGTGTGTATAAACTTGCCGATTTTTGTAAATACGGTCGCCCATACACGTTATAGAACTCAAATTCTGCATCATTTAAAACTCTAGAATAACTTGTCCAATTTTGAAAAAAAAAAGTGAATCACAGAATAAATTCAGCTTCACACACATTTCCAAAAAACTCGAGTTCTAAATGGTCAATAAACACGCAAGTGGGCGTTACTATCCACCCATGCACAAGTATTTTTTCAGCTTGTGACTAAGTTTAAAGTTGGTGCCTATTTTCTGTGAGCCATCCAAAGTAAATAAATAGAAAAAATCATTCACACTCACTAGGGAGCATCGTGACACAGAACAACTTGCCACAAGAATCCACGTCAGATCATCTTAAGTTATGAACATTCAACAAACATTACGAAATCTTCACTCACTCAACAATTCATTTTACGCAGAAGCCTGAAGTTATTTCCTGCAAATGAATTAACTTTACATTTTCAAATCTTTCAAGAACATTGTCTCAGAATATTAATCAAAGGAAGACAACTTCATTTTACTAAATTTGCACACAGTTTTTTTACGTAAATTTATTGCTTAAATGAACAGTAACTTTCTAAGAGAAAACTTTCTCCTACAACTCACTTTATGAAACTTCATTTATACATTCATTCTACCAAACTGCATTTCTTATCTGCTCATCAACTAAAATCAAACATAAACATAAATTGAGTTCAACACTAATTAAACAAACTTAGATTTCATTCAAAAATCTCCGCCATTATGTAAAAAAGCTTTTTTTTTTTTTTACAAAAATTTAATGAAAGTTGTTTGTTTACCAAATATTGCTTTTTGTCTTTTCTCAAATTTGTTTATTGCTTCTTGTTGCTTTGTTGAAGAAAAATTTTAAATTGTATGGAGGATAAATAAGTTTTTCAGGAAACCTATAAAAAAATATTCGTCTCATAAATATCCCCCTAAAACATCATTATCAGAAAACTATAGTAAATTTAAAATTTATTGCGAATTTTCTAACTTTTCCTCAACAGTCGTCTTCGAAGTAAGACTATAAAGACAAAGTACCTAATAGTTTAGTAAAATATTAGAATATTTTAAATTCTTAAGATTACCGGGTAATTAAAAATTATATAAAAAAGACGTCCATCTTGTATTCGTCATGTAATTTTACTACAAGTATTTCAACCTTACCTAAATCTCGCTATCGTTAGGTTATTGATAAATGTGTCAACACCTCATAAGAGACACCCAACTCCATGTTAAAAAATGCTATACTGCAATATTTGTTTTAATTCAGATTAATTAAACTTTCAATCAGTTATTCTCCCTAATTTAAAATTTCAGAAACGTATATTTTATTTTTGAAAGATTTTTTAATAAAGAGATTTATAATGTAGCGATTTTAGCGATTAAAAAAAAGGAAAATTATTCCAATCAATTTAAATTCGGTTTGAAATACAGCAAAATATTTGGCTTATTGGAAATATTAAATTTAATCTATTAGCACGCAGTTAAAACTTCATTTTTGAAATGCATATTAAACCTTAGGTGTCGCTTTCTTTAGGTACCTATATTATATATTTATAATATTGCTGACCCACAAAAAAAAATCCGTAAATAAGGTATTTTCACTAAGAAGCAGCAGTCGAGGCTCAATTAATAGCTGCTGTAGGGAACTCGCTGACAAGAAAAATCTCTTCTATGTACATTAAAAACGTTTAAATTTAAGGAGAAAGTTGTCCCAATAGAATCAACGCCTCAGATGAGCATTTAATTTTTTTTACTTATTGACTGCTCGAAAATTATTTTCCTGATTCACTGCACGTAGAAAAATTCGCCTATTTTCCCCTCTTCTAATTTTCTCTTTCTTATCTCTTACTCTCTCTCTTTATTCTCTCCCTCTACTGACTTCCTTTACTGTCTGTTCGCTAGCCCTCTCCCAGTCCCACTGATGTAACTTAGTTCTCAAGGAGG
Source organism: Acanthosepion pharaonis (assembly GCA_903632075.3). Classification (NCBI taxonomy): domain Eukaryota; kingdom Metazoa; phylum Mollusca; class Cephalopoda; order Sepiida; family Sepiidae; genus Acanthosepion; species Acanthosepion pharaonis. Next base: position 5,022,607 of record CAHIKZ030001113.1, read on the forward strand.
TCTGTAACATGCTTCTGTTATTACGTGACTGGCTGCGTATAGCCGACATCTGTACCACCCAATACAATACCTAAAAACATTTGTGAATCCATGAGATTGTAGCTTATATCAACCGAGTTCATTAAACACTGATTTTCGAAGAAATGTTGCTAACTTAAAAACAATGAATGTTTTTAACTTTTCTGAGCTTCATCTTTAAAAGATTGTTGGAATATTTTTCCTTAACCCGATATTGGTAAAAAAATTTTGTTTGCTGGTATTTCTCAAATTTCAAATCAAATCTTTGCTGGTATTTATTAAATTTCAATACTGACCTATACATAATAGTTTTTTTTTAGGTGGTAGGTGTGAAAAGCAAGGAGTAAATTTTAGCTTCATAAATTAACCATATTTATCTCTTACTACAATAAAACATGTAGAAATTATAATTGAAAAACTTTATAGTACCTTCATTAGATTATGTTCACAAACTTAAAATAGGTTAACTTAGCGTACAGCCTTCTTTCAACAATATTTTTTGAGCGAACTGATTTATTATATGTATGATGGAACAGTTTCTATAGATCTATGGAAAATTATTAAAGCTACTTGGATATTTTCGCCAAATCGACCAGCAATTGTTGAATGTTGACAGTTGACACTGTTGTGAAGTCGGGCCCCCTTCCTCGTTATTGTAAGCTTAAACTAAATATATACTTTTTAAATTTATTCTAATATTTGTTTACCGTCAAAAACTAGGGCCGAACTACACATAAGACCGACGTAAATAATATAGACTTATATAGAGTCGTGGCTAGGGACCACTGAATTCCTCTCTGTCGGAGGGAGGACCACAATGGCAGGAAGGCCTGTGAATGAGCATGCAGTTAAACAATTTATGATAATTTTTCTAAAATTTAACGCTCGAATTATTTCCTTTATTGAAAATATTCCACAAATTTATTACCTTTTTAATTTGGGGCTACGTGGAACAAAACCAGTTTTTGTGCGGCCGACAGTCAGATCCCCATACGTAGGTATTGTTATAAGGAAGTTGTATTCAGAGTAAATATTTCAGCAGGGATCCAAAGTTTGGTTAAGACGGTAATGCTTATGATGCCGCTTAATTTATAGTTTTATGGCGGGTTGACATATAAGGAATCAGTCCAAGAGTCGTGAAACTCGTACATCTTTTAAGAACATGATTAAATATCGAGTGAAAGGTGAGCCAAGGTGTCCACGCTTATATTTTTTCTACGAGATATTGCTATGACGTGTGTAAAACAAGTGCGCATGCGTACCAGTAGCGATAAGTACAAGCAACCGCCTTGGCAGGTTTGATTGCCTTTCTAATTGTTTCTCATTTAAGGATCTAATAACAATAACTGATCTGAGTCGCCTTTTGATTGCAAAATTTGATTGATATCCGCAGTAATATTCATTGTCTGCCGTTACAGCTGTCATCTTGAAAAACCTTCCGGTTTCCAATGAAAAAAAGCAACAATAAAACGGCTCTTAATGAGTCGGTGGAGCTTGTGCCCAGCTGTATATATAATGATAATGATACCTGCTAAAAAGTTGGGCTCGGTCAGAATCTGTTTCGATAATAAGAAATGCAGACAGTACCCTCCCTGTTTCGTCCGCTCTTAGATAGGAATCAGATGTAGGCTGCATACACGCTTCAGTGAGAAAGTCAACTGTTCGCCCCTAAAAGATGAAACAATAGTAGGGCCATACCGTTTGGGAGTCTGGATTCGTTTTGTACCTAAGCGTAGAATGTTTCAGATGAAAGATACTGGACAAAGAGACCCGCACTCGTAGATTTATGGCATAAAAGATTGTTTTTGTTGTACTGTTACTGAGGCGCATGTTCTCATCTGTAGAAGATGGAATAAAGTAGAATTTGATTAGTTAGTCATGAGTGTTTTGTACTCTTCCTTATTAATATGATACTTATTGCAAACTCACATCCGTTATCTGGTGGTTATGGTTGGAGATTGAGTGACAACAAGTTCCTTCAAATCTCCAACGTCTTTTTCAGTGTTCTCAAAAACTTAAGCATTATTAGGTTCATTCATTCATAGAACCTTCAATTCATTAAATCTCACATGTAAAGACTATACCAAGTGCAGCAATTACTATAGAAATTACCCTAATCTTCATTACATCATGAACATTTTCATTTCTTTCTTTATAACTATCAAAAACGATCATCTAACTTGGATAGTGTGACCGGTACAGATTTGTACTTTCTGCGCTTTCACATCAGTAATCTATGGCGGCTCACTCGAAAGACCAATTAACAGCAATTCCCATCCCAACTTCAGAACTTTTAGTATTATCGCTGATTGTATTGACTCCGTTGTCGCTAGATGGTTTCGTTCCTTCCGTATATTTCGAGTTCTGTCATTTAGCAAACTGTAACACTGATTATGAGTACAACTGACACATTTATACTTTCAGATTGTTCAGTCCTCTAACTAGGTTCATTCATACTTTGAAAGATTTACTTCTTCAAGGTGTCTTACGGGACAATAGCCTAGTGGATTAAAGCGTTGGTTCGTGAATTTGGTGACATAGTAATTGTGAGTTCAATCCCTGGGGCGGGTAACGTGTACTTAGGCTTAGTGGAAATGAACGAGAAATTGAACAATACTAAAATTAAAAACTGAACAAGATATCCCTAGACGCGGGCTGTGTAACGAGAACAGCCTAACCTCGCAGATTAAATAAAGTTCATAATTCCCTGTAGGTTAACCATTTCGATATACACCTGATGAAGACTGGTGGGCACTGTAAAAAAGAGCGATGGAAAGAGAAATAAGAAATATATCCCAAATTTCTGAGAGGTTAACCGTAGCATTTTTTAAAAAAGAATTGCTTTAACTTCTAGTATCCATAATCTCCTTCGAAGTAATACTTTTGACTATGTATACAGCGACCCTATTGGTTTGTCTAAATTCCACTGACTTTTTGAATAGCATTTGTGTATTAGTAATATATATATATATATATATATATATATATATATATATATATATATATATATATATAGACGGTATATGGGTAGTAGTAATATATAGAGAGGTTTCAGCGAGCAGCTCTACGACAGTTACGCAAAATAGTACCTCACATGAAAGCGCATATGAATTTTGGCGTGATGTCGTACAGAAGTGTATCAATGAATTCCACTATGTGTTATGTATTGCACACATTTACATTTATCGAGGTTTGCTGAGACTTTTCGAAGAAAGTCAAAATTGGATGTGAGCACAGTTCAGCAGTGGATAATGTGTTTCAGCAGTGATGTTAGTGAAATATTTGACAAGCTCCGTTCCAGGCAACACGCCATATGTTCTTCTGAGTAGAGAATATTATAGACAGTGGTGAAAAGAATACCAGTTTGTAGTTGAAAATTTGCTCTATCGAGCGGTATTTTTGTGTGCCATGTATGTATTTTAGTTTTCGTGGAAATATATAGGATGTTTTACTACCGGAGCACTTCTCGCGTGCGCTTGTATACACTTATATATATATATATATATATATATATATATATATATATATATATATATATATATATATATATTAACGTGTGTTAGCACGTGTGATACCCTGTCTTTATCAGCCGCCGACCAGGGGTGATCTCACGGTTTCGATGGTTATGGCGGGACCGCCACCCCAGGTGCCACCAGCAGCGTTTGCCACCAGGCAGGGTATGAAGAAAAGCTAATTGATCGTTCCTCTCTTTAAATTCTCAATGAAATAAATAAAACTATTGTTCCTCTTTGCAGCTTCTGTCCGTAATGAAAGTTCCTGAACGCGTTTGCCGTTATTGACGCGCTCGTAAAAATCGTTATAAACGACTACGCAAATATTTCACTTGCGCATGTTAGGTCGTGATGTTGCGCGCATAATATTTCAGTAATGTTTGTTCTGATCGTAACTTTCCTTTCTGGATTTGTCGTCGATTTGGTCGTTTTTCCTCTTTTTTATCTTTCTTTTCCATTACTGGTCCAAACCACTCAAAGCAAACGTCGCATATTATTCTAAAAAAGGAACTGATCTGTTGCCCTATGTGACCCTTAAGATTGTTATTAAGGATAAAAGAAAGCTCTTTGTCAAGGTTTGTCCAAACAGTCTTCTGGTTACCTTTGGGCCACTGTATTCTTGGTTTACTTAGGATTTCTCCAGGGTGCTGTCGCTCAACGATGGAATCCTGAACGCTGTGGGTGTATTCCAGATTCATAATCCCATCACTCGATTTACATTCTCCGATAGGAGAATTACGTTGTTTGCACCAGCGTGCCTTATGAATACGTAAACCGCGTAAACCGTTAAATCATACGTTGTAGCCGGGTCCATATCCAGGTCGTTTCCATTAAAATCAGTCTGATGGGTGATATATTTTCCCTCCCAGCTACAGTCACCCAGAGGGCATTCTGCGTCTCTTGTAATCTTCATCCTTTAATGTAAATTCTTGTCTTTCCAAGATGTCACACCAACTTTCTAGAGGGTTACTTCGTCTTTCTGAAGAGTCATCTTGCTTTCCAGACTCTTGGTAATCAATTTTTAACATACAACGTGTGTTAGCACATGCGATACCCTGTCTTCATCAGCCGCCGACCAGGGGTGATCTCACGGTTTCGGTGGCTATGGCGGGACCGCCACCCCAGGTGCCACCAGCAGCATTTGCCACCAGTTTTACTTCTACTTAGTTATACTTAAGTTAAACGGCTAAATTCATAGCCTTATATAATTTATTCATAAGACATAAATTAATCCAAAACTAAAATATAATAAATAATGACCACATTATAAAAACAAATTCAATAGCAACAACGTTTACTCACTTTTGTTTATTAGACCTTAAATTAAATCACTTAGTGTCATGGGTCCTTACAGTCATACTAACACCTTCCACATCTTGTATTATTATTTCGTGTAATATACCTTCGTTATTTCTACTCTTGTGTTCGTGTTGTTCTTCCTTGGTCCTAACCTGAACCATAACACTTAGCATCCTCCATAATTTACCTTGACTTTTCATTTACCTGAAATATGAGCATTCTTAAATTTTAAAATTATGAAAAACTCACATTTTACATTTGTTTATAAACACTTGTTGTAAAATAAAATCCTTACATTTACCCTGATAAAGTCCATTAGAGGACGAAACATGTTGGATCACATAAGTTTTCCTTTTGTCTTTATTTATATTGTCTTTTTACAGACATTCTTTTACTTATATCTCAAAATATATATATATATATATATATATATATATATATATATATATATATATATATGAAAGTGAACATAGAAGTCAACACTTAGAGGCGACAGTCTGTTTCATGCTATATGCAATCGTCAGGCCTGACGATTGCATATAGCATGAAAAAACAGAATGTCGCCTCTAAGTGTTGACTTCTATGTTCACTTTTTATATTTACACACGCTCTATCTCTGATATCGAGCACTTTATCCCATAAATATAGCACACCTTAAGACTATATTTCTTCATATATATATATATATATATATATATATATATATATATATATATATATATATATAAGTGAATATTGAAGTCAACACTCAGAGGCGACAGGCTGTTTCATGCTAGACGCAATCATCAGGCCGCGAGTGCTGGATTCTTCATATATATGGGTCAGTGGTACATTGTGGGTAATCCATTCTAGCGGTCATTTTGCCGGGAGTGGCTTGCTTATTTTTTTTATTTATTTGAGTGTAATTTGTTTTACTTGTTTTTTTATTTTATATATTTATTTATTCTTTTCGGTTTTCGATGTTTTATTAACTTCAATGTTCACTTATATTTATATTTAAATACGCTCTATCTCTGATATTGAGCACTATCCCATAAATATAGCACACTTTAACACTATGTTTCGGCATATATATCTATATCTATATATATATATATATATATATATATATATATATATATATATAGAGAGAGAGAGAGAGAGAGAGAGAGAGAGAGAGAGAGAAAGAGGGAGAGAGAGTAAGGCGCAGACATTTATTTATTCTATTATAATTATATACAGGGTGCGTCAGAAATAACTCCCACATATACCTCCCAGAAATACCTTCCACATCATGATAAGAAGCTAGATGAAGTCACCGTTGCCACTAATGTCTTCTTATTATGTGGGAGGTATTTCTACCGCACACTATATAAAGCATATAATTGCCCCTATCTTGCCAGCATTACTATATTTTTCTACGCAGTTGCCGTCAAGATTGATGCATTTGTTTCATCAACGCAAGAGCGCATGTGCACATTTCTCGAAAGCGACTGGGCTATCTTGTACTTCTACAACATCGTTATCTGAGTGGAAATGCATCCTGGTAAATATCATTGAACGGGGTCTATCAGAATGATCGAAATTAGGGCTATGCTGTAGATGCTGTAAAGCATTTTACCCATATCATTGGCGCCACTCTTTTGTCAGTTTGTGGGGGTGGCGTTTTTTTGTTTTGTTTTGTTTTTTGTTGTTTTTTTTTGTTGCTGTTGTTTTACAGCAAGTTGATACTTTAACCCATTTCCACAGTGTGTCCTGTGTTTCACAATATCTCACTGTTTTAACTGTCTGAACATGCGACATGAAATCCATGAACTGAAAACCTTTTGCATCCCCGAACACAGTTAACACTAGTTTCTGGCTGATGGCATCTGAATTTTTGCGATGTCCTTGGTGATGGATGTTTCTGGATCATGAATTATCCTTTGTCTCCGAAATGACGTGATACACTCAGATCTAATCACCTGTTGCTATCAGCTCAGAATGTCCAACCCAAAGCCGAAATGAAATGGCCATGTTGCTTTGGACCGAAATTTAAATTTTTGTCTTTGGCATGCAAAAATCTTCTACACCTCGCACCACTATGTTTATCTGTTGTTTTAAAATAATTGCTATCTTTATTGCGTCATCACAGACACATGTGCTCAGTATTACCACATTTTTTAGGTGTTGCGAAATGCACTGCATAGTCGTTGTCACTGGAAAAATTTTATGTCTGTATGTACCATAATTTTTTTTCGAACAATTCTAGGTGTTATGATTCATTGACTTCGATTGTCACTTTTGCATCGAAACACCAATGAATACTTGCTCAAAAGATTTTCGGAACTCACCAGACTCAGTCATTACATACATATATTCATTCATGCATATATACATATATACACATATAAGCAAGTGTAAATGGATATAAATCCGACAGAATGAAGAAATTTTGAAAAAACAAACAAAAATCCTTAAATGTAGTTAAATGAAACTTTCATTTAACTACATTTAAGGATTTTTGTTTGTTTTTTCAAAATTTCTTCATATATACACATATAAAAGACTCTCTTGTCGTTTTCAATGTATGAGTGTCCAGCAGATCAAGCGTTAAAACCGAACAGCCAGAGTACTCGTAATTATGATTTGATTATAGTGGTGAAGGCTCTTGACAAATCAACCACACTTTTCGGAAAAAACTGAATACATAGAACTGGTGCATATAGTATACAACAAAGTCACCAAATAACCTTTGAACTCAAATTTGTCCATCTTCTACACTGATTGACAACCGAGGATAGAAAACCTTGTAACTCCCACACTTTGAGAAAAACGATTCATACCTTTCGCAAGGCTATTTGCACGTAAGTGAATATAACGAACTCGACTGGAATTCAAACATCGCTCTCCAATTTCTCATTCCAAGCCGATATCAATTACACCACCCGCAGCCGCACCCAGGGACGCCCACGTGTAATAACAGACCTGCCTCATGCTTTTACATCGAACAAAATTTTAAATTTAAGTTTATTTTCATAAAAACAGTTTCGCATATCGAGGTATCAGACAGAGATCTGGTGTTTGCTCATAATACGGGTTTTTGCTACAAAAACATCAGTCGTTGAGCAATTCCCATTTCTATGTTTATTCCTCGGTCTGTTAATGAAAAACACAGAAGTATTTGAAAATTCGGAACTTAACCCCCCCCCGATTCATTTCTGTCATATGGTTAATAATTAATATTTAATAAATGTTTATCGTACTGATTATATTGCTACTCTTTCGTTTGTCCTCGTTTTATTAACTAACCTATCTATATATATATATATATATATATATATATATATATATATATATATATATATATGTGTGTGTGTGTGTGTGTGTGTGTGTGAAAAGTGAATATAAATATAAATAAATATATATATATGTATAATTATTTATATATTATATGCGCGGTACTTATTAGAAAGCGCTCAATATCAGAGATAGAGCTAACATATTTGGTTGGATAGATGTGAGTTTGTGACCCTGGGTTTCACGCTTCGCTAAAGCGTGAAACCCAGGGTCACAAACTCACATCTATCCAACCAAATATATATATATATATATATATATATATATATATATATATATATATATAAAGGTAATAAATCCGTTCGTATATAATCCAAGTGGATCCTAGTAATATAAAATATTAAAACTGATCCACAAATATATATATATATATATATATATATATATATATATACATTAAGAATTGGACAAAGTCCGACAATTTATTAAAGACATTTTTATGTTTAACATTCTTTTTATAGATACAAGTATTTAAGTAAATGCTCTGTTTAATACTGTTTATTATAAACAGAGCATTTACTTAAATACTTGTATCTATAAAAAGAATGTTAAATATAAAATGTCTTTATATATATATATATATATATATATATATATATATATATATATATATATATATATATATATATATATATATATATATATATATTGCAGTCCATTGTTTAGTCTCACACGTGAAACACACGGATACTTACTTCTATCAAATTTAAATATTTTAAAACATCACTTGCTATCAAAATACTTAAAAGAAAACTTTTGGACACTGCAGTCGATCGCATTGTACAAACTAAAATCAATCTTTTATAGTGTAGTACACCTTTTTGTGTTTTTGTTTTGTTTTTTGCTTTTTTGTTTGTTTGTTTGTTTGTTTTTAAATTTCATGCTCTATCGATGGCAATGCATCCCTTGCAGTCATACAATGAACGCCGATATTTTTATGGCAAGTAGAATACATTTAAGAGAATGAGAACGAAAATGATGTCAAAGAAATGGACGATCCTGAAGAGAAGGAGAAAGAGAATTAAGAACATGAGACGGAGAAGGACATTAACAACAAAGTTAGCAATTTTAAGCATGACAAATAGGCCTATCTAATATTATCTTGCCATAATAATACAGACAATGATAACAACAAATAAAGAAGAAAAGGCGAGAATAAGAAAAAGGAGTTACTGATTGGTGGATTAAAATTTATTACTCAGTGCCTGTTTGCGCTCGTACCAGCGTGCGTACCAGCGTCTGTGCATGCGTATCAATGCGTAATAGAACCTTGGGAGAGACAATAATAGTAATATGCCGTATTTATGAATTTAATCAATGACGTTCTCTCTCCAAGATGCAAAACAAAAAGACAATCAAACAAAAATGCTTTCTATGAATAGAAATTTTGGTCAAATTGCAAGGCCGAATACACAAGACTACTCCTATCCCACCGACACGACATATTCCTCTACTTCGTTTTAGTGAGCTTATAAAACAGAACCGTCATGACTCTGAATAGTTGCTGTCGCAAATGACTTCGGGGGCGCGTGCTGATTGCTCTCAGCGGCAGACGTTTGCTTTTAAAGAAACCTGAAGATAAGGGATATGAAAAACATTAAACCAAGTCCCGGCCTTATATATAAAAACAAATCTACAATAAAATAAGAAAGAGAGAGTATAAATATATTCGTTGTCACTTGGGTACGGACAGGGCACTTTTATATATTTTCACAGCGTGCTCAGCGATTCGCCACTATGCCACAATTCCACGCCCGATAAAAACGAATAAAAAAAAAATTATGCATGGTGAATTTAAAATGGTGGTGGTGGATCAAGAATGGATCCTTACCGGAGCTGGATCGGATTGCTGGGGAGCGCACGCTCGGATGCGTCGTAAACCTGTCGAAAGTCACGTGGGTTAACAGGTCCCTGCTAGGATCGATGGGCGCCTCCAGCTGTCAGCGTCCGCCAGGAAGTTTTATTTAGCTCGCTTCTCAATGAAGCGGTGGCCTGCAGGATTCAAGGCTTATGTTCAACTTAAATCGCTCGTCATTCATCTACCAAGGCAATTTACTTTTTAGGATGCATAAGCTTAAATGACCCAGACGTGCGCCATGTCCCTTGCGAAGTCTGATTTTCTACTTTTTTTTAATTTAATTTCCGACCCGCGTTTAAACTCCTCGAATAATTTTAATGCCCTCTGACGAAGTCGAACAAATAGCGACATTAAAAAAAAAAGAAAAAAAAAAAAAGGATTTTATAGACACTGGTCCTGCATGATCTAAAAGTATTTTTACTGTTTTGAAATTGGGGAAATAAAAAGTTGAGCATGGTAGTCTCAAATTAGTACGAACGCTGACAATACAAGACATAAAATTCGTAATTGTTTTGATATTGCCCTCATCGTCTCATCTCTTGTATTCATAAGACCGATGTGCACAGTAATGCTATCGATAACATTATCTTTGGTAAAATAAAAAATTGCTTTATTATTTTGAAAATGGGTTTTGCAGTAATAACATTTTTTACAGTCTTATTTTTCAAATGTTTTATTTTGTTACTTAATTTGAAATCAGTTAATTAAAATTATTCTTTTCTCACAAAATAACAATTATGTTCCATTCAGGGAATTCAATGTAGATTTCATTGTATTTCTGAGGAAAATACATTAGTTGTGATTATTTTTCCGAAATTAGGTATAACAAGTGATTAATTGGGAAAGATTTATTTGAGATGGGATTATTCTTAGTTTTTTATCATTTTCTAAAGATGCAGACCCGCATAGGTCATCTACCGTAGCTCGATAGTTAACTAAATTGTTAATGCAAACCAATTTACTGAGGAAGTATATACATGAAGTGGGTATTTACATTTTAACATGAATGGATTAGGCGAAAGTAATATAATATTAATTTATCAAAGTCCAAATTAAAATACTTTTAAAGCATTCTTCAATTATTGAACAGGTACATAGAACCAAATAAACGAAGATATATAAATGAAGAAAAATTCTAATACCTTCTTGAGTAACCAAAGTTTTAAATTATAATCTCTTTAACCGATGGGGAATCGATAAAATTAGATTTCTCACATTCTTCAATGATTTTCACAACTTAGCATATTAGAGATCATTCGCATTTGTATGTTTATAGCCTTAGATATATCATTCAATCATGCTTACACACACACTCACACACATATCTAAACTCGCCCGACGACTTTCGTTGGGGTTTTTGACAAATATTGGATCGTTTCTTGGCCTATGGCTGAGATTCGATCAAGGCTTCGACTAGTTTGGACTGGCTTCGGCCTGGACCTGTTAGGACAAGTCATGACCAGCTTTGACTAGGCTCTGACCAGCTTGGACAAGCTATGACCAATTTTGACCAGTGGCCTTTGAGTGGAAACACTCGGGTCTCCCACGTTAAACGACCTTGTGTCACATCTTGACTTAGTGGGAGTCAAGTAAATACAACTCACACACATATCTATCTATCTATCTATCTATCTATCTATCTATCTATCTATCTATCTATCTATCTATCTATCTATGTGTGTGTGTGTTATATATATATATATATATATATATATATATATATATATATATTAAAGAAGAGAGAAACCAAAAACGTTTTTGCTTGTAATGTGGACTTTTTTAAAATATATATTATGCTTTATTTTCCATAATTTTGCGAAAATTATGGCAAAATTATGGAAAATAAAGCATAATATATATATATATTTTTAAATCCACATTACAACCAAAAACGTTTGCGGTTTCTCTCTTCTTTTTAATATATACACTTTTCTCCCGTTGGAACAACTATAACCTCTTCCCCCTATATGAAGACAAAAGGAAATTGCGATATAGGCCCAGATGGAATCTATTAAGGTAACTGTAAAAATGTACTTATAACAGTAAAAATAACGTTAATTTTCAAAATTTTAAAATTTAGGAACGCTCTAAAATATTCTAAAGGCTGTGTAAATAAAGATAAACTATGCAGGACGGTAAATGATGTAATTTAATGCCTAATGAAAGGAAGTGAGCAAATGTTGTTAATGTTGTTGAATCTTATTTTCTTATTTATTTATATATAGTTATTTATTTATTTTGAATGTAATTATTATTTATTATTGTACTTTAACTTGATAAATTATTTATATATGTATTTACTTTAATAGGTCTTGAGTTAAACTTTCTTTTTTTTTTTTCATTTAAAAAAAATTATGGTCATCTATGTTGGTTTAGGAAAGGAGTATTTCTTTTAAGAAATGAGATATTCGAAAAAATCCTGTGTATGAATTTTAAATTAAATTAAATTAAAAATTGTAAAATATCCTCAGAAATTCGTAGATGATTTCGTTTATACTTACTCTCTGTTCTTTTTCTGGAAATGATACTTTCCTGCTCAGTTGTAAATGATGTAGATGAAATAGTACCCCATGCCTTACTCTTTGTTGCGTCTATGTTTTATTTGAGTTTTTGTGTTACATAATTATTGCAGTATATTTGACAGTTATATACTAATATATATAAATATATATTTCCCCATTCCTGGCAGATCTATTATCAAAGTGTCGGATATCTAATAACAAAATTGATATAAAATATAAAGAAAAAACATCTAAATGAAATTGGCTACATTATATACCCAAGACACATTAAAAAGAAAAATCAAAAATAATTTGAAATTTAGAATTCCCAGCATTTCTTGTTGGTGCGCATGTATAGTCGCACCAATGTAAACAAATTCAGTCCGATGAAGTCCTAAATGATGAAACCCGTCACACAAAAACTTTTTTCCACTTTGTCATACATCTTTCCCACGAAATATATACTCAATATCTTTTACAATTCTCTGCTGTTGTAATGAGTTAAAGACTGTTGTGTGTTCTGCTGAGTAAAATGCCGTTTCATAGTCAAGTAAAGCTAAAAAAAATATATATCTTGTCTTATTCCATTGTTTTTGATTTTTTTTTTTTTTTGATCAGTTGATCTATTCTTTGTACAAGATCAGTTGTTGAGTAGCCACACCTATAAATTGCTTGTTCGCATACCTGATTTTAATTGAAGTTATTTGTTAGCCCATTTTTAAGTACTTTTGAGAATAATTTCTATTTAATGTGGTAGTGTAATTGTTGCCAATGTCTTTATATAATAGGATTATTATACCGAGATTGATGTTTTGGTGGTAGTTTCTTCTGTATTCACGAGACAAACTCTTTGTGAAATTCTTCTTCTCCAAGAACAATACTATGCCATCCTCGCCTGGTACTTTATCATTTTTTTTTTAATTTTGAAGCGAAAATCTTATTTCATCTATTGATATCTCAGGAAAATCATTATTAACTACTGAGTGTGGGATTTTTTTATATTTGAAACATATAGTGAGCATAGTACATTTAGTTTATCCAGGACATGTTTTTCTTAAATTTAATAACTTCCTCCTCCGTTTCTGTGCTTCAGTGCAAGTAATTACTATTTAACTCTATAGATTATGAATCTCATATGTCTCTTTCCTGATCACTTCTACTTTTTCTAAGTTCATCTTTATTTTAGTATTTCTTCTTTTTTTGTTGATTAATTTGTTTAATTCTGAATTTTCAACTTTATATTTTAGTACTTGCAACCATAATTATCCACTTTTTCATAAATTCTAACAAATTATAACTGAGTATTTCCTTTTGTTATTGTTGTTTCCGATTGTTTTCCTTGTTATCTCTGCTCCTTTAATTATAGTCACCGCTTTGCGATTCATATTTTTGAAAAGAAATTATTAATAATAATAATAATAATAATAATAATAATAATAATAATAATAATGCATAAGAGCATCCATGAATGGATCCTGATGGACATTGCAGAACCTTGAGGTAAGAACATAATGAAGGCGGAGCAGGTGAAAAGGTAAAAGCAGGTACAAAGACTTGGCAGAGCAAATGGGAGAAATGTATTAAAAAGTTCAAGCTGTCGCTTTTGTGGTTGGCGCACTGTAGACTATCTCCAAGAATCTCGCTGCTTCACAAGATGCTTTATGGATACCTGACATCACTGGGAACGCGTGGGTAGTGCCGCTGCTTGGAACAGCAAATCTGCTAAAGAAAGTGTTGTGTCTCTAAGTTGCGGGTAAGAGCTTCATCAGATAAAAAAAAACGGAAAAAAGAAATATGTGTGTGTATTTGTGTGCATTCTTAAACAATAGCTCATTACTACTTTCTCCTTTTGCAAGCGACGTGTACAGATTGCTTCTTGATTTTCGTTTTGCGAAGCCAAGCCAGGATGTTAACTACTTTCTCCTCTAGGCTGGCGTTTCTCGTGACAAAAGTAAAGAGTGAAAATGAGTGACTTTTTAAAAAGACGTTAATATTTATTCTATATATTTTCTTTATAATTCGTAGTTCACGTTGGAATATATATATATATATATATATATATATATATATATATATATATATATATATATATATATATATATTCCCAACTTTTCTGTATTGAATTAAATGTAAATCCTCATCTTATTTTCAAAATGGTTGCAAAGCAAAAAAAGATTCATATAGCTTTTTCTGAAATGAATTTAAAGTAAATCCTTATCCAATTTTTTAGAATGGGTAAATGATTTAACATGTTTTTAGGTCTGTCCATGTGTTTTCCGTGTCGACAATATGTGTATAAAATAAGAAATATAATTCCGACAAGGTTTTGAAGAAATATGTCAAATGGAAAACCGTTTCATTGAAAAGAGATTTCCAGCTTAGCGGGAAAAGTACTAATGATATAAGCATACGCACACATATTTATTCTGTTTTTCTCTACAAAGGCAAAAAACGTAATCAAATCTAGTTTCAATGAAATATTTTTCCATTTGTCATATTTCTTCAAAACCTTTTTTTGGATTCTACAGGGAGCGATGGGTAAATTGTCGCTATTTTATATTTTTAATTTCGCGCATGCGCGTTGTTTGTTTTTGATTTTGTCGGCTGCAAAATATAGTAGGGTCAGTTTGGCACCATCTGTGAGGAAAAGAGTACCATGTAGCAATTCACTCCGCCAGAAATTTAGAAATGGTATGCTGTACTGCTTGGCATTCGCACCTGAAGCCCCAATACGAACATTTCAAAGTGCTTGGGTGTTAATCTGAGGAGAGTGCAGAGGATTTGGAAAGAGTTGGATGAGTCTAATGGTGATTACGAAGGTGTTTGGAATTATCGGTAATGATGGCGACGTTATGAATCCATTCAGCTTCCCACAGGGTCTCAGACTCAACACAGAGGCCTGAATCAAATGCCTTGAAGAGATAGTGCTTCCCTAGGTCAAGAGGCTAGCTGCTGGAAGATACTATGGCTGGCAATAGAACTCTGCACCATGTCACACAGGTAGGAGAACACAGTCATGGCTGTTAGACAATTTCTGCGACCACATCACCCCTTACATCTGGCCACCTAACTCACTAGACTGCAAAACCCCTTGCTTATTAAGTGTGCGGTGCAGTTGAGCGAGAGACCAAGAAAACTCCTTGTAACACCAAAGATGAACTGAAGGTAAGGATTATGGCAGCATTCACCAACTTAAACAAGGAGACCGTGCAGAAGAGTTGCAGGAGACTCTGAGATCGTCTGGAGGCCGTGGTTGAAGTCAACAGCGATTTTATTGAATAAATGTAGTATTTCAAGATATTTTTGTGTAATTTTGGTAAATATATCTGTTAAAATTAGATGTCAGTGTTATTTTCAATTTTGCGTAATTTAGACAATTTATTCATCGCGCCCTGTATATGTATATACATATATATATACATAAATGTATATATATATATATATATATATATATATATATATATATACACACATATATATATATATATATATATATATATATGTACACACACACACACACACACACATATATATATATATATATATATATATATATATATATATATATATATAATGGTTTTTGATCAGCGCGGTCAAATGCTGACGTCCTAACATTGCACACAGAAAAGTGGGGCCTTTGACGGCACACATACCACAAGTAACATAGCATTGATATCTCGAAGGTCTTTGACAAGGTGTAGCAAAAAGGTTTTCTACACAAGCTCTCCAGTTATAGAATCACTGAAAGGGCTTTCTTTATTATAAAATCCTTCCTAAGAGGTAGATCCCTGAAGGTATTTATTAACGGCCAGTTCTCCAAGACCCTGGCGGTTAACGCAGGGGTCCCCCAGTATTCACTTCTCGGACCAGCCCTCTTTCTAATTTGCATAAATTATCTATCTAAGAATATACCCCGATCATTTGTAAACGTCTATACCGATGATACGACGATATAGGGGTTCACCTCTAAAAGACTTGACGATCAGAGATTGGCAGCTGACCTCTCTTTCGATCTAACACTAAATTACCAATGGGGGAAAAACTGGCTGGTTACATCTAATGCCTCTAAAACCAATCTGGTTACATTCCATCACCGCCGATCACACCCCAAACTACCGCCAGTCACAATGAGCGGATGTCACCTCGAGGAGGCCCCGTGCCTCAAACTCACACCTGGCCTCATGTGGAATCCCTATGTACGATCCATCGCTAAAGATGCAGTTAAAACAATCGGATCCCTGTACCACTCCAGTAAGTACCTAACTCCTCGTTCTTTATAGGAGCAGATCAGGTAAAAAATGGAGTATTGTTGCCATATTTGGGCAGGAGCTGCCAGGTCCTCACTCTCCAGACGTGATAGAGTTCAAAAGCGTCTCCCAGTCCTTGTAGGAGAAGAATTATTTTCCTCTCTTGAACCTCTTACTCTAGGACCCGCTATGCCACTTACATAGTAGCAAACCACCCATATTCCCTCCGTATTCCATCGGTGAGAATTAAGTTCCACTTAAACAGCTTCTTCTCAGAAATCACTGCTCTATGGAACAGACTCCCTAGAGGATGTTTCCCCGATCACTACAATATGTTCAAGTCTAGAGTCAATCATTATCTTTCCCTCCTATCCATATAAACTATCCCTTATCGTAACCCTCTACCTCGAGATGAGCCTTATTTTAAAATATATATATATATATATATATATATGTGTGTGTGTGTGTGTGTGTGTGTGTGTGTATGCATATATGTTTATATATATGTACATATGTATATACATATATGTATATCCATATATATATATGTATTTATACACATGAATATATATGTATATGTGTATATATGTTTGTGTGTGTGCTTGTATATGTATATATATATCGTCGTGTGGGAAGAAGTGATCACTGATACGCAAATTAGTGCGTTACGTGCTGGAAAAGTGATGGAGTTGGGGGCATTGCTCTTGGCCAATGCAGGTGAGTTGCGCACGCACAACAGTCATAGCTCGAGCAGCGGCAAGAAAACATGATTGTGTGAAAATAACTCGTTCGAGTTTTATCTGTTTTATGACTTTAAGGTTGGCTTGTCTACAGCTGCATCAGATCATCGAATGCATTTAGCCTTTGTGGATAATGCTATGAGTTAATACACTGTCAGGCAGTGGTTCCAGACGCCCAGGTCGAAGGATCTGTTGTGATGAAACACCCAGTGGCCCGCCACAAGTCCTGGTTGATGATGGCGGCAATGTAGAACGACAGCAACCAAACCGGTGGTTAACTTGCCGAACGTTTCCAGGTTTCTGATGAGACAGTCAGACTTCATCTGCACCACATACAGAAGATGTAAAGGTTGAGCAAGTGGGTACCTCAGACATTGTCGGAAGTCAACAAGCAACGACGTGTGACTACCTTTTTCTCGTTGCTTTCTCGGCACCGCAACATACCCATATTTGATCGAGTGCTCATCAGTGACGAAATGTAGGTCCTGTAGGACACTCGCAAGTGTACCAGACATTGGTTGTCAACACGGGGCCTCGTGTCTCATACCACAAGACCACCTCTACACCCACACAAGATCATGCTCTGTATCTGGTGGACTAGTCAAGAAGTGATGCACTATGAGATGCTACCAGCTGGCCAGACCATCACCCCAGGCCTGTACTCGAAACAGTTGGAACGTGTGATATAGACACTGAGGCGGAAAGGGCCATCATTGGTTAATCGCAAGAATGTACTGTTCTTTCATGACAATGCAAGGTCTCAGATGTTGCGCTTGACCAGGAATACCATACGGCAAATTGTCTTGGAGCCACTGTGCCATCCAACTTACTCCGCGGACCTTGCGCCAACAGATTTCCATCGCTTCCTTTCCCTGGACAACCACATTCATAGGAAATCCTTCACAAATGTAGCAGACACCTGATTTTTACCGCCAGGACATTGCGCAGCTGGTGTAAATCTAATGTAAAGCGGTTAGCTAGAAGCCAATTAAAGTTTTTTATCATTTCACTAAAGCCAGGCGATAATGTCACTAAGACGTAAGGATGCCCAATCCTAAATAGGATACAATGAATAAATCTATACTCTTGCACAGAAAAAAAACGGGGAAGGACTGTGTTCCTTGCAATAAGAGAACCTATCTACTCCTATTGAAAAAGAAGATTAAAAAACATAATAATCTTTCTTTTTCATGATATTGGTGATAAATATTAAACCCATAGATCGAACATTGAAAATTTAGATCAAACTTCATTTAGCAACTACGTATTGCGATGGGAATTATTAAGCTTTGACCAATAAATCTGTAGCCGGTGACACGGTTATTTTTTCAAGTTTCATCTAAAATATTCTCTCTATAATGTTCGTTGGATTAAGCGTATTGACAAGGTAGAAAATTATGCCGAAAAGTAAATATTTGTCGTGTAGAGTAGATGCTTTCTTTTTATTGCAGATTTATTGATGTATCTCCCACACACACACACACGCACGCACACACACACACACACACACACACACACATATATATATATATATATATATATATATATATATATATATATATATATATATACAAAAGTTCTTTGCATGAATAAGCCACGAAGAACATTTATTCACACTACGAATATTATTAAATGGTTAGTCTAGTCTATTCCAACTACTTTAATGAATTCGATATTTACTGTTTGCCTAACATTTTTCGCCAGAATATTTTGAGTAGTGGGCCGCATTTAAGTCAGATGTGGGCAACGAATAATAGTGTTTTATGCTAATGCATTTATCTGAATTCTAACACTCAGTTTAGGGTAAAATTATTTCTAGTACGTAAATTAGAAACATTTTTAGATAAAAAGGAATGATTTTTATGAGTTACAGCAAAATATTTTTCTTGGCCAATATGTACAGTACTACTACAACTAAATCTCACGAGAGCCACCTTGCCCCTCCAGCTTTCAGGGTTTTGGCGGAGCGTCGGAACATCCTTCAGCACCAGATTGATATGCTGGAGGTCCTAGTGGACCTCGAGCAGATCAATCAGCTAATGTGATCTGCTGCGAGGTCGTTTCCATTCTACAGATGGTGGGTCGAACTGGTAGATGACTCTGGTAGAGTGGTCATCAGGTCACTGCAGGACGTGACGGAACCAACGAATACAGCGTTGAGCAATGGTACGGAGTTTGCTTGGATGGCTGGTCCTCCGTCGGAGCTGCTCGTTGGTCACATAATCAGACCAGTGCACCCCAATATGTGCAATGAAAAGTAAAATAATATCAAGCGTTGGAAATGTGTTCGATGATTGATTTATGTTGTAAGAATTAGCACACTAAAATTAGTTCACATCATTTTCACAATGATGTTAGATGATTTTCTAGGCGGGTGTTGGGTACCTAGCTTAACTTAGCAGAATAGAAAATTATTTTTTTGTTGTCCTAAGATAAACTTTATGAAACATTAAGCATGGGTACCTCCACTAATTCGCTGAAAAAAGAGCATACCCTGATGAAAAAAAGGCCCCAAACTTGATAAAATGAAAGTTTTGTCGTCAAAGTGTTTATGCTATTATTAAGAAGAAAGACCAAAGTATTTTTTGCTATTTTACTAAATTTTTTAACCCTTTCTAGCATGTTCGAAATTTTAGTTCAATTTGCAAAGATTAGTATCGGAAATTTTAACGACTCTTTTGCAATAAAAACACATTAATTTGGAAATTCTTGCAAAAATCAAATAATTATCGGATTTAAAAGAAATTTTCAGGATTTATTCACAAATTAATGAAATTATTTTAGGAATCATTTTTTAGAAAATCTTGGAAAAAAGTATTTTTTTTTACATCTGTTAATGAGCCCCCCCACCCCACTTACTTAATTTTATGAAATTTCGGGAACTTATTAAAATTTCTCCACCTTCATATTTATATTAGTTAAAAGCAGGAATCCATCCTTGTAGGATTTAAATCACCAACTTTTTTTTTTTTGTAAAACACAATTTACCGAAACTGTTCTGAATCGTAAAATAAAAAATGCAATAAAACTAAGATATTATTTAATTATAAAATCTTTTAATTGCTTTTATAAATCAGATTTATTAAGGACATTATTGTATAAAGAAAAAAAATTTGATGAATAATGAATTTTTACATGAATTGGTTGCATTTTAATTAGAATAATTTATAAAATTCTAAATCTTTTAAAATTCTGTATTAATTTCACCCTTTTATATGATATTATTATTAAGTAAAAATTATATTTACTATCATAAATGATACAAATCATCAAACACCAATATTTTAAAAAGAAGTTATTATTATTTTTGTATGTGTATAAACGTGCCGATTTTTGTAGATACGGTTGATCACGCACTATATTATCAAAAAATAAGAGAGATAACTATAGTAAATTTAAAACCAAAATATCTAAAGTTCAATAAAACATTAGATTACGGAAAATATTTTTCTAAATTTTTAAGATTACTAAGTACTTAAAAATTATATATAAAAGGCGCTCACATTATATTCAATTATTTTTACGGATAAAGAACAACATTAGATAAACATCAAGCTGTCAACACACGTCAACAGATTATATAAACAGCTACCGACGTGTTAAAAAATGCGTTTCAGCGATATGTAAAAGTTAAATAAATATTTGTTTCAAATCAGATTAATTAAACTTTCAGTCGGCTAATATTCCTCAAATAAAGTTTCAGAAAAGTATATTTTATTTTTGAAAGATTTTTTAATAAAGAAAATTACATTGGGATGAAAGATAACTAAAAATAGCGCTAAAATCTGCAATTTTAGCAATTTCAAAACGAAAACTTCTTCCAGTCAATTCAAATTAGTTTTGAAATACAGCAAAGTATTTTACTTATTGGAAATATTAAATTTAAACTATTATCTTGAAATTAAAACTAAAATTAAAACTTCAAAAAAAATTTATTTTCAAAAATTCATTTTAATCCTAAGGTATCGTGAATCTGTGGAGGCACCTATTGAAGAGTATGAAAAATCACTCGTATTTCCCGTGACATTTTCCCCAAACAGAGTTGTTTTTGCAGCTTCATCACTTCTCCCCAGCTATGGATTAAATATTAGAAATTGTTAATGCAATATTCACTCTGAGATAAATAATTATACTTATGTTTTATTTTTAAATTACCAGCAAAAGGGTGATAAACCATAAAAAACAATTAATCGCCTCTCTTTCTACGTAATAGGGAAGTATTATCTAAATCACCAGTAGCCAGGAAAAACAAGTTGATGAAGACTTGCGGCCATCAAATGATAGGGAAACATTTTCGTTGATTCTTTGTATGTGTTTGGGTTTTTATCTATCTATATTTATGTATATAAATCTAAAATCTAAAATAGCGCACAGTGAATGCTACGTGCATGAAACTCGGCGCGGTAGGTGTTTATTTAATGTGCTGGCAGGTTGACAGATTGACTGACAGATGTATGCTTATCTATTTTTTTCTACAGCAGACATATCTGAAAAAAACTAATTGAGGAATATAACGTGAACGCCTTTTATATAATTTTTAACTACTTAATAAGATTAAAAATTTAGGAAAATAACCCCGTAACCTAATATTTTATTGAATTTTAGGTATTTTGGCTTTAACTTTACTGTAGTTATCACTCTTATTTTCTGATAATGTCGTGTATGAACAACCGTATCTACAAAAGTCGGGACGTTTATAAAGACAAAACAAAAATTCAGAATTCTTTTTAAAATATTGGTGGGATCGATGAATTGTACTAAACTTTTTCATTTTTCATTAGTAAATATGTTTTTTTCTCAATAGCAATATCCCCTTACCGGGACAAAGTAATAAAGAAATTTAAAAGGTTTAAAACTCTATTAAAAATTCTAAATAAAATTTTTAAAATGAAAACAATTCTTGTAAAATTTTCTCAATCACTGATTTTGTTCTTTTTATGGAAACTATTGTCTAAAAATATGTAAAGAGAAACATAAGAAATTGTAATCTCTGCATGAAGAAAATACAAATTGTAGAAGTTAATAACCTGAATAATCTAATAAATAAAAGGAATGAAAATGAAATTATTTCGTACTGTTGACAAAAACGTGAAAAGCAGCCACCCATTTTGAGAAATCGCTAAGCGGGAAACATGGAAAATCAAATATGTTTTTAAGTTTTTCTAATGTTCTCACAGTTTCGTTTTTTGGAAAGACTAAGTGAGTACAAAAACTCTTCGGAATAGTTATTGTTCCAAGCGATGTCAGCCAATTAGCCTTCTTCAAGGACTCCGTTATTAATTCTTTTCTATGTTCGCGTTATAAGGTGCATTGTGTATAAATAGTAGTAATCTTAGAATGCATGAGAGAATGCGTCATTACTTTATGTTGGGGTGTCTTCTTAGAAGATAACAAACACATTTGAAATATTACTAAATATCAACCTAACTTTATTTAAAGAATCGTTTAAAAATTGAAAGTTCCGTGCTTTATTCAAAACTATTTCACTTCCGGCCAGAAGGCCTTTCTCTTCCTGAAATGTTTTATCATATATTCAATAATAATAACAAAATTAAGCCATTACTGCAAAAAGTTTCCTTAAAAATTTAACACTTTTTGTCTAAACTACCTTTAGGCTAGCGGATTTTAAATTTAGTACTTCACTCTCAAATGCCATGCCTTAATGGCTTAAATAGTTTCAGCATCCGAGCTTAGTATGAGTTAATTAAACTAAAGAAACTATGGAACTTAATAATTATGAAATCCAGCTTGTATATGCATTTATATATATATATGCATTTATATATATATATATATATATATATATATATATATATGCATTAATATATATATATATATATATATATATATATATATATATATATATATATATAGTCAAAAATTATCTGTATATATATATATATATATATATATATATATATATATATATATATATATATATATACGTAGTCAAAAAATTATCTGCACAGATATGTTATGGCAAAAGTGTGGATTTCTGACTTACCCTGGCGCGCGCGCGCGCGCGCGCGTGTGTGTGTGTGTGTCTGTCTGTCTGTCTGTCTGTGTGCGTGCGTGTGTGTGTGTGTGTATGTATATACATATGTTCGAGAAATCTTATTAGAGAAAAATTAATGCACTCTGTATTCTTTAATAAGATTTCTGGAACATTCAAGCCAATAGACGAAAATAAATATACAATTTAATAAATAAACGGAACGTCTACTCAAATACGAGTATCCACTAGCAATAACGCTCAAAGTAATAAAAATCTTCTGGATGAATAAAAATCCATTACTTTCTTCAGGAAAAAATATATAATGGATATGCACACCTAAGTGTAGCTTTTAGTATATAAATAAATATATATGCCTTATTTATATATTCAAAACCACACTCATGTTCGTGTATTTAATTTACATATGTGTACATTTGTATACGTGCACACGTACAACTTCATACAATTAGACGCAAATGTATTGGACCGTTAGATTATTCTGCAATTTTTTTACGATTAATCATTCCGAATTTGATTTGCTATATATATATATATATATATATATATATATATATATGATTGTGTGTGTGTGATATTTGTGTATGTGTGTGCGTGTGTTATATATATGTGTTTATGTGTGTAACATATCTGTGTATCTGTCTGAAAGGGGTTCTTAAAATACAAACTGTGCATGGGTTTAAGTTACTAATTTACTTTTGCAAACACATCAAGTCAGTTACAAAATAATCCACCATATTTATTCCATATTTGTTGTCTGCATCTTGAAAAAAAACGGGAACACAACAACAAATAGTGCTCTTTTAATTCTCTCTCATTTTCGCAAAATTAAATCATTTACGCTTCTCTTTTTCCCAATTAATAATGTCGGTGAACACTGGAAGGTAGCAAATGCTATTTCATTGCTTGCCTTATTAAGATCATCTCCATGACAACCAGTAAGATCATCTTTTTTTCCCGCTTAGACTTTAGGTTCAAACAGGATGTTACTGATGAACGCTTAATGATAAGAGACAGGAGACACGTGACCGTCTTGTGCCTCTAGTTTGACTTCCGGCAGCGCCTGATCAGTCTGCACGCTCCCACCTCAAATCTCTTCCTCTATGACCCATCCGACATCTTCACTTCCAACACACTTCAGCTTTTTCACATGCCCTATCCCATCGACCCTTTTGACTTTTCCTCCCATGCGTCTAACTTTACATCTTCCCACTTTCTGGTTCATGGCATCCTTCTCGAAACTCGTCCTCATCTTTCCCTTTCAGAGTATTTTCCTCTCCTATCATTTCTATCTCCCTCTCCCTGGTCCTTGTAATCATCAGACGTAGAAGACACAATTAATGATAAAAGGTTTGATCCCGGCAGAACGGATCAAAACCTGCGACACTTAATTGTCGGCTTTTATGCAAAAATGCATCGAAATACAATCAAAAATAATTAAAATTTGACTTCGCACTCCTTATACTGTAATTTCCAGGGCGACTAATTTCCCTTCTTTTTTTCTTTTTTTTTTTTGATCGAAACTCGTTCCTCTTCATTTTCCCCACCCCTTTCCTATTGATCTTTAGCCTAGTGATTAACCCGGATTTTCCCTCAGACAAAAGAGGTCATATCCAAAGAGCTGGTCAACTAGCTATCTTCCAAGGATTCTTATTTATTTATTTATTACGATTTTTTCTCTTTTACGTTTCTCTTTGCCTTCTTTATTTATAGCTTTTTATTTATCACCAGGACTGTCATCATCATTCCTTTTTCTTCATCCTTTTTCTTTTCTTTATTTTATTTTATTTTTTTTGTTTATTTTGTGTTTATTCCGTATTTGTTTTCAGTTTTCTTTGGCTTCTTTTTCGTTTCTTCTACTTATTCCTTTTTTTATTCTTTTCCTACGTCTTTTTTCGTTCTTTGTTATTTGTCATTCCACATTTCTTCATTCTGTCGGTGTTTTGTTTCTTCTTATACTTCTTATACTCCTTCTTTTTCTTCTTCACTGTTTATTTTTTTCGTTCTTTGTTATGTTTCATTTGTTTTTTTTTATTCTTCCTTTTTTAGCCATTCTTTTTGTTCCTCCTTCTTCATTCACTTATCATTTTGCTTTTCATTTTTCTTTTTCTCCTTCTCTTTTTCTCTGCCTACTTTTTTCTTTTGTTTTATCGGTTTTCATTTTTCTTCTTTTTTTTTGTAATTTTTTTCTTCTTTCCCTTAATTTATCCTTCCCATTGTTCTTCTTCATTCTTTTATAAACCTTTTCTTCTTTTTTACCTTTCTCCAATATTTTGTCCTATCTTTTATTCTTAGGATTCTTTCACCCAATGTCATCATTATTCTATTGATTTCGTTATCTTCTTTTACGCCTCTTTATCATAAATGGTATAATTGTGTCGCATCATCTGCTTTATCCCTTACTCTTCCTTTTCGTTTCCGTTTGCTTCATCTCCCAAAGTCATTATCCGTTAGAGAATTTCAATGAAAAAGGAAGACGTAAGCTATTTTTTTTTTTTTTTTTTTTTTACATTTCAAAAAGGTCGTCACCTCCTTTCTTTACAGTTATCTTGCTTCTGCCCTTGGGACCTAGAAATAATAAAGGCCATGGTTTTACCCTTCTTTCCCCATTATTAACATGATGGAATAAAAACGCGACAAAACCATTTCCTCTCCAAAATGACCTGATTTTTTTCCACCTAAAGATTCATCCTCAGTAAAGTCTCGAAAATATTTGATCTTTGACCGTAATTATTAGGTTCAATCAAAACAGTGAGTTATACATGCCAGAAAACCTTTTCAATTCCCTCAATTTACTTTTTTGTAATTTTTTTCATTTACTGAATTTGAGAAGGGCGCGACTTATTATAAGCTTTAAATTAAGAAAGAAAGGTTAACGCCCTATTCACTGAAGCAGGCCACTTAAAAATGATTCGACAATCTTTCTAATCAAAAGGATTTGAGAATGAAAATGCCCAGGAAAAGTTTATCTCAAACTGAATGTATTTTCAATAACAGGATAGTCTGTCAAAGAGTTTTACTATCGGGACGAAGAGCCTCCTTTTCTTCTACGGATTCGGTATATTTTCACTTCATTTATGGACTTATTGTAGCTAATATCATCTGTATATCATCTGAATTTGAAGATCAGACTTATAGATGCAACTTCAGAAGCAAATCAGCAAATGAAGTAGAAAAATGGAATGGTCACTTTGAAAGAGAGGTTTAAGAGATGAACCCTTTTTTTTAACAGGGCTGTAGAAGTGACAATGGACATTTCCTCTCCAAGCAGGACATGGATTATTGGACTGGAGTTTTTAAGCGATTCATTATGGTAAAGTATCATTCATTTCATGTCATCCTTTTTAATAGACACGCTTAGAAATAGCGATAGCGAGAAAGAGAGGGAAAGAGAGTGAGAGAGAGATGCATTATTATCTGAAAACATAGATTAAGACAGGCAGAAGCAAAGAAGTAATGATTCAGACAGACAGAAGCAGTCAGGAATTGAAACAGACAGACAGACAGATACAGCGTAACCCGGATATAAGAGACCCGGATATAAGAGAAACCCGTATATAAGAGAGATTTTCTCTGGTCCCAAATTAGAGCCTGTGTTAATGTATATAAAATAGACCAAACCCGGATATAAGAGACTTTTTCTCCGGTCCCGACAACTCTCTTATATCCGGATTACACTGTAGAAGCAAACAAAGATTGATTCAGACAAACATTCAGAGTGAAAGAAACACAGATTCAGACAGAATTTGGCAGTAATTGAGACAGAGACTGAAGCGGATAGAGACAGTGGCGATTCTGGAAAGGGAGGCATTTGGGGAACGAGATTTTTCTGCGGAGGAGGGGGCAAGTTCAAGCAGCATCTTTATTTTCATACTACACCCGTATACACAACTTAGGAATGAATTTTAGTATAAGTAGGTTACTTCACTAGACTAAACGGAATAACTTTTCATTCATAGTAGTGGATTTCTAATCTATTCTTGCCCTCTTTTCCACTCTCAAGCTGTTGAACTACAAGAGTGGTTAACTTCAAAACAATATCAAAGGGTTAATACAAACGTCAATACTAGCAGAACTGTAATTTATCTGCTCTGATTTTTTCCTCTACAAAACTTAGAAATGGTGGGGGGCAACCGAAGAATCAGCTAAAATTCGGGGAGTGGCATTGGCCCCCTTCTGACCCCCGTATAATCACCACTGGATAGAGACTGAAACAAAACAAACTAAACACGTTGACACACAAGCAGGTAGATATTAAACAAACAGACGTAAGCTGGCAAAGATTTGAGACGGAGAGAAAAAGAGACTGAGACAAAAATTGTGATAGCTGAGTATGAACAAAATGTGAAAATGGGACAGACAGGATCATTGATATAAATTGACCGATGGATAGGGAACAGATTGAGATTGATATGATTCTATGTTCATATATATACTTTGTATTCACGACCCGGTATAGTGTAATGTAGATCTGACTCACTACATAGGAGTAATGATCTGCAAGATAAGCTTACGAGTCAATACTCCATGATTAGGTGCAATTCCCTGTTTGATAAAAACAATTTATGGCTTGTAACTTTCAGCTGAGATCAAGTACAGCTAATTTAATGAAAAGAGATGAGAAAACAGCAATAAAATACGGAATAAACATGAATCCTGACATTTGAGTTGGTCAACATTTTTCCCAATTATGATGATCATGATTCTTTCTGGAACTATTTTACGAAATTTTTCTGCGATTTGGCGCCACACAATGGCAGAGACAACATATTTTACGAAAATTAGTGGAATTTAATTTTTTACTTTTAGTTATGAACTGGATTTCTACATACTCATGTGACAATATTTATGTTTGACAAATGTTAAACAAATCCGCGTAACCAAAATCTTAGTATTTAAAAATGGCCATATCCATAATGAAACGTCGTACAACTCTTACTGAAGAATTTCGTGTTGTTTTTTCAAGTCCTGGGTCTTCTTATTCTGGTAATGAATCGGAGAATGATGGTAGTTCGTAGATGTAGATAAAAGTGGCTACAAACAACGATAGTTCTGGAGAGGCTGACGAGATAATTTTGGAAATATGACGTCCCACCGTGACACTGAAGAAATGTAGGTATCTCAAAGAGAAAATTAACATTTTTACTGTACAGTAGATAGTTTAAAATATTTAGGTTTTAACTAATACTATTTTGTTTTTTTAAAAAAACATATGGACATTTCAAATAAATTTACGTCCCATGAGGTTTCAAACGTGAAATTTAAAGCGTATAGTGCATAATCTTAGCGTTTTTCACTTCACAGTTAAAAAAAAAAAAATTTTCAGATAGACACAACAATTTTGCTTTAGAAAAAAAAACAACACCCTGATGATACTATTGTGCTAATGTCGAAAGTACTTGTAATAAATGAATATATATCAACATGGTAATTTTCTCTCTTCCTTTAATAAGGATCCTTTAATAAGAAGCTTGCCCGTGTATATGAGAGGATCCTATTGAAAATCAGTAGATAAAAGTCAAAATTATTCAATGAGACATGTCTTTATATATATATATATATATATATATATATATATATATAACACATACATACACACATGTACACACACACACACATGTGGGTGAAGTGGGGTAGAAACTGTTCATAATGATTATTGCCCCAGGCTCTTTCGACCAATTCAGTAGCCATTTTCCAAGTGTTCGTTCCTTGAAAATAACTAATATATTGGTTGAAAGCGTTTGGGGCAACAATTATTACGGAGAGCTCCTATACTATTTATGTCCTCATCCCCACCCCATAAAATAAAACGGTAAGATCATTAAAAAAAACAAAGTGCTTTCGACCAATTAATTAGGCATTTTCAAGGTACGAAGGATTTGAAAGTGGCTAATGAATTGGCCAAAAGAGCTTGGAACAATAATTGTTACGGGCAGTTTCTAGACTCTCGTAAATCCCCACGAGAAAGTTTTCTGCCCAAATATATATATACATAATTTAGCTCTTGAAAATATATTTTCAATTGAGCACTGTTGAGAGATAGTCTAATTCTATAAACAACATCCACCTGCGTTAATGCAAAGATCTTCACAAAAATGAATTGGAGCACTCCGGCTGATTGTCATTTGGTTACATTCGTAAAAACAATACGCTAGATTTAGCTATTTTTCTCGAATGAAGATAGCTCAGTGGTAGAAATTCTGACAGATACCAAATCAGTTGGGTTTTGGTCCTGACTTGAGGCATTCGGATGTCTAGTCGCACTGAGGAGCTGTGATTCACCGAAACAGTACGGTCTGCGAATCACACACACACACACACACACACACACACACACACACACACACACACACTATATATATATATATATATATATATATATATATATATATATAAACAAATACAAGTCCAAATTATTTAAACTTTGTTTCTTAAAAGACTGCAATTTACCATTTACTTTCAAAGAGCATACGCACACATATAAAATGCCTACACCATACTCGAATAATGAGTACAATATGCATTTTGATATTTTCGATATCAGGGTGTTTCTAACCACATACATGTACCTTACTTTACTCTTGTAATCTGAATGTATAGAATTTAAAATCAGGAATAACAGATCAATTCGAAGATAACTTTTTTTTATATATATATATATATATATATATATATATATATATATATATATATATATATTAGAAAATAAAACATTAAGCAGACAGATCTTGTCGGTAGTTTTTAACCAAACTTGCTTGGATTAGCTACTGAATAAATTGCAAAGAAACTGCAGAATACTACTATGTCAGATACTATTCTATACTACAATTCTACTCAGTACCAACTAAAGGACAGAAAGGATCGATGCATTTTAATTTCGGTTGGGTCTTGCAGTCGTTCGCTGTTGTAGTCAACTTAAGAAATTGAAAGAAATATTTGCTTTTACACTTGAAATAACTTTAGGTTATTTAATTGAAGTTAGTATAAGATTTATTCATT
Organism: Acanthosepion pharaonis; assembly: GCA_903632075.3. Taxonomy (NCBI): domain Eukaryota; kingdom Metazoa; phylum Mollusca; class Cephalopoda; order Sepiida; family Sepiidae; genus Acanthosepion; species Acanthosepion pharaonis. The sequence continues at coordinate 5,053,112 of CAHIKZ030001113.1, forward strand.
TCCTTTCGACTTGCTATATTATATTGTTTATTGCGAATAAAATCTTTTGTGCGAAATTCAAGAAAACAATGTCACGAAATAATTTCGATCATGTCACTTCGAAACTTATTAAACATTTTCCAGTTAATGTCACATTTTTCACTTAAAATTAATTTAATGTTCTTCTGTGGAATATTTTCATTCATAATAGCAAATATAGTAATGACGAACTTTAACTTTTTGCGTAATATGTATTTTTGTTTCTAACAGGTAAAAGTATATTGAAATATTTTCAGTTTTTATACCGCAATGTGATTTTTTCACTGAATATTTTTAAAAAATTAGTTCTTGACAAGGCAGTGTGTTCTAACAGAAAAATGTGTAACTTTATTCATTAGTTCTGTTTCTTCTTGCGAATGGGAAAACACTCTTTCAATGTGATAAAGACTTCCTCAAGAAAGTTCATTTTAATAATGATTGATTTAATTGTTAACAGACTTTTCTCGCAGAGCCTATTTTTCCTCGGTTCTGTTTTTAAAAGAAAAATTAAAATTTATTTTAAAAATGCCGTTATTTGTCGCATAAAGTTAATTTAATATTTTCCCTATGATATTCTTATTCTTAACAACAAATATATTAGTGATAAAATTTATTTTTTTAAAGTGTAATTTCAGTTTTTCTTTATATAAATGTATATCGTATTTTAGTTTGGTTTACCATTAAAATTATGAAACAAAAGCAAATATAATATTATTATACTACGAAATAAATGAAAATGTCATTTTCTTAAGATGTTGTTTTACTTTTAACCTTTCTCTGAAAATTCTTGAAATTAAAACATTTTGAAATAGGCCTCCAGTTCTGACCATTAGTTCAACCATTAGTAGAGAATACTATGGATATGAGACATTGAATATATTTTATTCTATTTGTATCATGACTTTAATATGTATGTATAATATAAGCATATATATATATATATATATTGATTCAATATAATCCACATCCAGTGTTTCTCTGTTTCATCTTATATTAAACGATATCACTGTTGAACTGTGATTTAATGTCATACTTTCTTGAATGTTTTTTTTTTTTTCATTTTCAGTCATAATTAGCCCGGTTCTTGCATTATTCACGTGTTGCTGGTGTATGTCTAAATTTCCATATTCCCATTATACCCCGCTTTCTTGTACGTTAATTCCTACAAATGCGAGAGGAAGATATTTTTGATACTTCTAATTTAGTGCTACTTATAAAAGAATAAAAAAATAGAACAGTTGCAACCTTGCCTCAACAATCATTCTGCGATCAAACGGTTTAAATCCTGTTCGCATCCCATAGATGTTACAACTATACTGTCACAATTACACTTTTTACCTATTACTCATTACATCATATATATATATATATATATATGTTGAGCATGTTTGCCGTAGTCTTTGAATATAGAATCCAGTGCAGTACGTAATGTGTTCAATGGAACAACGCCAATATCACTAGTAACAGCTTTTCTGTAATTCTTCAGGTCTTCGATATCAGAGGTTGGCAGTGAATATTCGGAGAAAGTAGCTGCAGTTTAGTAATTCTTCAAGTCTTCGATATCAGAGGTTGGCAGTGAAGATATTTTTGGAAAAAAACAAAATGGCTGCCTTTATACACGTCGGATTGAATATTTTGAGCTTTCTGATTGGTTGACACTTCTCTTGGTGGACTATAAAATGAGTCAGCTCACTAGTACATAAAGTTATCCAAAAACTGTAAAATATATATATATATATATATATATATATATATATATATATATATATATATATATGGTGGGGCACGAGACCCTGCCAATAAGGAACCACTTCAGACAACGGTAAATGAAAATAGGCTAAGCATAAAACATGAATACGTTGGACTGTAGCTGGTATTTATTGTATTTATACTCCCTGTAACACCTTCGTCGGGGTCAACCTGGTGTGAATCCTGATTTGATCAATAGAGTGATCTCTTCGATCCTGACATACCTTACCCCACGTTATGACTGATTGATTATAAGGAGACCAAGATCGATTCGTCGCAGGTATCTTTGTGCTAGGATAGTCAAAGTCGAGCGAAGTCGTACAGTAAAATTGGAGAAAAAAAAAACAGCGCTCAAAATATATAAAAAAATATATTTCAGTCAGTTATGTGCCATGCGGGATACACGCTTAGGCGATCATGTATCTTTCGATATATGACTGATGAAGCAGATTTTTTTACGCAGTAGGTTGCCATTTCTTTCTGCAGTAGACCAGATGCCATCCAAGGCTATAGAACCCGCTCTGTCCTGCTATTTACACATAACTGGGAGGGGGAGAAGAGGATTCATAACTTTCCCAAGGGTGTTAGCACGTAAGTGAATGTACTGGATTCGAACACGGCACTCCGATTCCTCAATCCGAGCCGTTATCCATTACTCCACTGTGCTTCCAGAGAGAAAGAAAAAAAGAAAAAATTACTATTTCTGTATAGAATACTACGTACAATGGTTCGTTAGTAGTTGTTAGAGTCTAGGTGTCAGCATAAAGGTGTTTGTCGACCAACCCGTTCTTAAATCGGACGGGAAAATTTTGTAACTCACATTATGGTGACAATTTGTTCGGCCGAAGTTGTTCAGCTTATTCTTTTCAATCCTGACATCTCTGCCAAAAGATTTTATTTGTAACTAGCATTTAATCCAATTCCCCTTATGTTGATTTCATAGGCGTTGTTTGTCGAATACTGTCAACACTTGGTCCGTCGTACAAACTAAGCATTGCTCTCAGCCGATCACCTGGTTCATTTTATAAACCACGATTCTCTAGGAATCAATTGTTATCACTCTATCGTTCTTGATATTCATTTAACCCTTTCCATAGCAGTTTATTCATCAATATCTCATTTTCGTTGATATTCCAAGTTTTTATTATTAATAATTGCCAACAACCCATTTCCCCCTTTTTATATATAAGATTACGAGATAGGACTAATACAGAACTTATACTGGCAATGAACTGCCTGCATACGGATAGAAGATGAATTCAGTAAATACACAAAAATACATAGAAAGAGACATGAGACAAAGATGTGTCTTCTCACCAGATTTATTCAACCTTTGCAACGCTGCGACCCCTAGAGAACTGCAAGTCCTATTAGGATTTATTATTTTGGGACAAGATCTTAACAAGATAAGATATGCAGATGACACAGTGTTGATAAAAGACGCATAAAAGAAACTACTGGAACTCGCACAGAGAGCAGTAAAAGAAAGTAAGAAGAAAGGACTAAGCATCAGTTGTAAGAAGACAGAATGTACGGTTGTCAGCAAGAGGAACAGTCCAAAAATGCAAACTACAAATTGGCGAAAACGAAATCAAGCGAATACGAAAACATCTGGGAAGTATTCTAACAAAGGACAGAATTTGTGACACCGAAATTTAAAGGCACGTTGGAATTGCAAATATGTTTTTATTCATTTCACTCCAAGCAAGACGATATTGTCACCAATACGCAAGAGGATACTGATAGTGAAATAAAATTAGAAGACGTTAGTGTTGAGAAAGAACCATAATAGAACAAGATTCCGGAAGGCAGAAGAAGGCGATTGACGTTGCATTTACACTTTTGAAGATCGTAGGTGGCAAGTAAGCAAGAAACTGAAAGAGAGTTCTATAGATGAAAAGTGCGAGAAAAGAAACTATTAGTATAGACTTTCAGTTACATATAGCTATTTAAAACGATGAGATCTAGTTGCCAATCTATTAGTACGTTTAAATTCATGCGGCCGAGGTACCAAAAGGAAATGTTCATTAGAACAATTGCTAAGACTATTTTTATAGAAAAGACACACTTTAAGGTAGTATATCTTTATAGAAAACACTACCACTTCAAGGTAGTGTGAAAGAAACTAAAGTCGAGATGCCAGGTCAAGATTGATAACATTACAGACCCTTCTTTGGATTATGACGAGAATCTGGGGATATATAGCTATAGGTAGATAGAGCAGCAGATCAGATATGACAGCAATATTCCATGCACAGACGAATGGTAGATTTATAAATGTGCAAGATGGATTCTGGCGAGAAAGATTGTCTGGTACGATACAATAAACCAACTTTTCTAGCAGCAGACCTAGCAAAAGATTAGATATAATCATTCTATTCATGACAGTGGAAAACGTTAGTCCGAAAAGGCGCAATAAGTTTCGCCACTGGAGTTTAGCATTAGCCATGTTGATGGAAGGCAAAAATAATTCTTTGTGATGACTAAAAGCATAACTAACGAGTTGAAAACTGATGGCATCAGGAAGGACATTGATAAACATAAAAAACAACGTAGGGCCAAGGACTGGGCTCTGGAGACACCCACATTAATGTGAAAGGATCTAAATTACTTCCAAAATCTAAGCAAATTATTAAGAAACAGGAAACATTTTGTTAGAAAACAAAGAGTACTGGACTTTTATATAATATCGGTCCTCCTATATGGAAGTGAATGTTGGACAATCTCCTCACAGCTGAAGAAGAGACTTGCGACAACAAAATTGTGGTTCTTCAGAAATATGCTGAGAATACCATGGAATGGGCATGTGATTAACGAGAAACTTTTAAGGAAAATGGTAACAAAATGACACTTACTTAAAACTTAATTTCTAGAACACAATGAGGAAAATGGGCTTGGGGAATCTGACACTCACAGGATTTATTAAAGACGGGAAGGACAGAGGAAAGCATCGACTAACCTTCTTAACGACATTGTATAAATAGGTGGCAGAACAGGGACTAGGAGAGATAACGAAAATACAAACTTTACTAAAAGTGCAAAGCATAGGAAGTTGTGCGAAACCATGATCACCCACGATCTGAAGGGACATGGCACATAAAATAAATGTTTATATCTATTAGATTTCTTATAATTTTTCCGTTTGTGGTTACTGTGTAGTTGGTGTCTGTAGAATAGTTTCATGTTTTTCTTTGTTACTATTATTATCATTCTTGTTATTTTTACTTTTTCATGATTAGTTTAAATTAGGGGAATTATTGTTGATTAATATTTCTTATGCATTTGCATTCGTTAAAATATTGTGAGTGTAGTCGATATTAAATGTACTCTATTAAATTATTTATGATTGCTATTTTGTATCAGTGTGGGCATTCACTGTTGTAAATAAGTAATTAAGTAGACATGGACTTAAACTGTTTGGTTTTTATATTATAAAGCGTGTATACAAATAGTAAGATATTACAGTTTGCCATAAATAAAGCAAGTATAAGCATATAAATTAGTTGTAAATATAAAAAGAGCATGTGTGCGTGCATTACAAGTGGAATGAGTTTAATCTTTACTGGATAAATCACATGCATCACCGTGTTCCAGACTGAACTTAAGGGTATTAATCCACATCTTGGCTGAAATAGTTACTTATTTCGTATGAATGTTAGACGTCGGTGTTCAAGATCAGGTCAAAAAGCAGGATTCATGCTTCGTAAATCGAAAAATATTTCAACTATTATTTATTTTCTCAAAATACTTTTCGCATATTTAAGTTACTACAACAAAAGAAAATCATGATTAAAATCTCTATAAGCCATTACCGCTAGGGCACATCTACTGAAGTCGTTGCAACATTGGATGTAATACAGACAAGGCAGCCTGATAAGACAGCCTATCGCTCTCGAGGCTGGTTTTAAATTCAGGGTTTTTCTTCCCCTGGACTGGTTGCTTGAACAAAGATAAATTCTCGTCTGTCCTATTATTTACTGGGGTTTGAATTCACATTAGTCATTTTAAACTGGCTTCCATTTAAAACTAGAGAGCCCAGTTAACCCTGCCATTTAACCCATAGCTGATGGGGAGACGAGATTGATTCATGCTTTCTCTAAAGAGCACTTAAAAGACTCAATCAGAATTTGAAGTCGGCTCGTCAATATCGCTTTCCCTATCCATAATTGTTACGTTATCAGCATTTCAAAAGAAAGGATTTTATTTTATTAAAGCGAAGATATTTTCATAATGCATTGATCACTGCTGAATTTTATTTTCTAACCAGTCATGTTCACAGAATACACATGCGCTTTCGTTCTTTATTTTTATAATCCAATCGACACAGATTGTAAACTAAGAGTAAAGGTTATAGTGAGTGTGGGGTTTTGGAATTACCAAATAGTTGGAATTACTAAACTGAAGATGTGGGTAACGTAACCCACGCTAAATTTGGAATCGGGGAGCAAAGTTCAAATCCTCGTCTAGTCTGTTACATTCACTTTCGCATAAATACCCTTGAAACAGCCTGTCGCCTCTGAGTGTTGACTTCAATATTCACAGATATATATATATATATATATATATATATATATATATATATATATATATATATATATATATATATATTATGCATTTAGGCCGCAATCAATCATTTATATATGTTTCATTATTAAAGACGACAGACAAGGTACTGCAATTAAGCTTTTTATTTAATTTTTCTTGTGTTCGAACAAGTGTTTTCTTTTCTGAACACAGAGTGTGTAGAAATTGTCCAATTTTCTGTAATTACAAGCACTTTCAGCTATACTTTTAGCCATTATCAAGGACTATTTTATTTTTACTTTTGAAGTGGATGTATGCGTTGTGTGTATGTATCTAGAGTTATAGGGATATCTGTCTATATCTCTGAGATGATGTATTATGATTACATTATATTATTATTATGATACATTATTTACATTATTCGGACTGGTATCCTCATCTTCGTTGCCATATTCACAACGTTTCGTCCGTCGTACGTTCCGCCCTTCTTTGGGTGATTTCGAACCGAACTTTATTTTGTCCACCGGGGTAAATTGTTCTAGTTCAACGTGTCATGCCTCTTCCGAATTCCTCAGTTATTTTCCTTTAACTCAACTCTCCAAGTTTTTCGTTCATCACTGCTGTAGCCTGGTATTGAACTCACAACACTGTGCGTCTAGTCACTGGACATCGAGGACACATGGCCCAGTGGATAAAAGGTGTTGGTTAGATCCAATGACAAACGCATGACGGGCATTCTACAGAAGTTGCCACTCAGAATTATAACAATCCGTTGCAGTTTCATAACTGGATTCTGCAAGTCACATTCCATGTATGCGGCGGTAGAAGGTCAGGAAATCAAGCATGTGGGTCACTTCCTGGCAAGTTGAGGTCACCTTAAACAAATTCACGACATTGGCACTTTCTTCAACCAACTCTTGCAAAGTCAAACGTCGATAAGGAATGATTGACGGGATCAGGTTTTGGTGAAACTGGGCCTGAAGCTGCATGTTGGCGGCGAATTTAGTCATCAACGCTATCATCATAAAGGAAGCGAGTAGCAAAGAAGAAATTCTAGGATACGAGATAAAGCCGACGACTACGATTTTTAATGAAAAAAAATCGTTGGATTTGACCCCTCACGCCTTTAAAGATCGATTTTATATCTCCCTACAAGATGAAATACTTTATACTTTTCTGTCAGGCTTAACTGTTTTCTATGTCCATAGTTTTATTAAATTATATTTAATATATATTATTAGAAATTTGTTTGCAATAGAAAGGCGATAGAATTTGTATTTATATGAATACTGTTAAAATATTATTTTCGGGAATTATTTTAATTTAACGTTAGAAGAAGTTATATCATAAATTAGATTACAATAATTACTGCTAATTGACAAATATAAATTAATTAAAAAATTGGTGGTATTAACCATACGCACGGTTTTTACGCGTACCACCATATATAAATTATGTCTATGGTGAGAGGTACGTAGGGTTATGTAAAATAACTTATCGTTACAAAATGAACATTTTCTAAAAGTGTCATTTAGCCTTAATGGCCAATACAAATCAAATTAATAAATATAACACATAATAAATGAAAATTATTATTCTGACCCCAACAACTACAGCTAAAAAGATTAAGTATTTAAAGAAGAAAATACGAGACCAAATTAAATGATAACATTTATTAAATTTAATGGATAATATATTAAGCAGAATTAAAATACAAAAGAATAACGCACAAGAAAAATAGTAAGAAAAAATAAAATCAAACATTAGACATTTTATTTTTGCAATAATGCACATTATTTGAAAAATGCATATATTGAAATACTGTTCAGTCAGTTATTCAGCTAGACAGTGTGTGTTGTAAATAAAGTTAACGCGTAGTCAATGTAAGTCCATGTAGAAAATTCTTTTATTAAACAAGCAATGTGCAGTTTATCTTCAAATGGAAGAAAAACAAATGCAAGTTATAGAACACAAAATATAAATTATTTGCTTCCGTTGGGGGACTAGGTAACAAGCCCCCTAAGAGGGGGCGTCGGGATCTTACTGCATACTGGAGATTAAGAAAGAGAAATTTGTCGCGTTATAGTTTAAATATTAGCTAGTTTTCATGTTTTTCAGTAGCAACGTCAATTATAAAAACAATGGAGTTAATTTATATATTATTTTTGAAACTATATTGACCATATAGTTGAAACGGGTACAATTTGAATGATATGATAAATAGATAGATATTCACATGTGCATACAGCTACATTTACTCACCGGTCTGTTACATCATTAATTAAAGGAGATTAAATTTTTAATTACTTAAACAATGATTTTTAAAAAAAAAAAATTTATATATAATGATTTGTACTTGTGAATAGATCTTTTTTGCTAATAATATGCATTTATCTGCATCTATACACGACAATATAGGTGTGAACGTATATTTGGATAAAGATAAATGTGTATACGCTGAAACTAATCCCTACATTTCATATACATATTTATTTGTGTGTGAGTGAATGCGTACGAATGATTTGAAAATGAAAAGTTTTAGCTCTGGTTTGAGATAGAAATGTAACTGTACTTCCATTTCCAATGTGGTGTAAAAAGTCGCACTAATTGAAAGATACATTCGCGTTATTAAGATAGACACCCAGTCACTCTATGGCTGAGACACAATCAGTTTTCCTTTCAGCCCCGCAGTGGAAAGATGAAAGACAAAAGATTAAAGATTTTTGCGGTCTTTTTTCGAATAACTTATAAACTTCTGCGGTTGCAGACAAGAACAATATCTTATTGAATAAAAGGTTAAATTTAAACACAGACGATTCGTTTAAAAATATTTTTACACCTTTATTGAATGTTAAAAAAATATATTTTCTTCCTTTGCTCTTCCATATAATTTCCTTTCTTCATTTTTTAATTTTTTTTCGTTTCTTTCCGGAAGATCCTGTTTTTGATAACAACCACTGATCCTTTATCTGTAGTATGTGCCTGTTCACTCCATGTGTCGTGATGTAAGCTCCCTCGCATTTTGTTTTTCAATTTCACTGTTTTCCTTTTATATTTTTTCTTCTGAATTTACCCTTTCACTTCTTTTCCTTAAATTTTCCCTGGTGTGTATGTGGTTTCAACACATTCTATTCGACACGCCTGTCGTGAGAGGAAAATAATAGGTCTCCATCGCAAAGGCTATCATTTGCGGTGGCACGCTGATGGGGCTTTTCACCGTTTACACTACCGAAAATATTGCACCTTTCTTGAACAACTGCAAAGCAATAGTTTTGTGTGGTCAGATAATGCTTAAAGACTAGAAGGACCCACCCCGATTTGATAATTGTTAAGCTTTAAACCCGTTTTGTTTTTTCCTTCTTCGCCACCCTATTCTCCACCCGGGCTGTCAGCCAGCAAACAATGTGATTATTGATAGTAATCAGTTTCTTGCGAATAAGGCAGAATGATATCTTGATAAAATGCAGAAATCTTTTTTTGATTATTGCCCTCTCCTTTGAAGTGAGGACAGCAATTCGACTGGTATCAGAGCTTGTGGTTTCTTGGTTAGCGGTTGGCGTCTTCTGTTTGACGCGAAAAAGAAGTCACGAAAAGGGGAGATAAAAAAAAATGGGCGGTGCTATATTAAAAAAAAAAAGAAAAAATATAATGCTGGCCATTTTCTTTTTTCGCTTTTCTTTTTAACCACAAAAACCACGGTTTTGTCGGTATTACTGCCCCGTGGTATATCCCTATGGCGCATTCTCAAACGGTACGCACTGAACGGGTGGGTGTCATGTGAAGGACTAAAACAGCTGACTAGCTGGTGGAACGAGAGAGAACGAAAGAGAGAAACCAAAGAGAATATAACGGTGTAACACCATTTATTCTCTCTCTTTTTTTAAATCACGACTTTTCATTTTCCCCCTCTTTCGCACTTTTATCTCCGAGTCTTTACTCCTAGCATTGCACGCAATTCCTATCAATCTCACAGTTTTCCGTGTCACTCAACTCCTTCTTCGTTAGTGTCTACACCCTAAGCATAACTCGGACCCCTGGGTTGAAACGGCGAACAGATTGTTGAACATTTCAAAAAATCAGTTCTTAGATTTGTATCAGCAGGGATTTATACCCAAGCCAGTCAGATTTGATAAGCAGAGATTGAAATGTGACATTAATTAAAAGAGCGAAATACCACTATTCAATTAACAAACTAGATAAAAAAGAAGAAAAAAACATAGTTTTAAGAAAATTTAAAGCCAAGCATCCGTTGTATTTAGGCTCACAAAACTGTGATTGGCTCTGCAGCATCAATTGCAAAATGCTAGTGAAGAGGATTTCATTTTACAGTTTATTTTCAATATATGGGAGGTAGTGATTCCCGAATTGGTTTTCAAAGACACGCCCAAATTTGGTCTATTACCGATAGGGGTCAACCAATTCCGTCCTGGTTTGGCGAATATATCGGTGCTGTGTCTAATAAGCAACATTGTGGTTTGTTGATGAAAGATTACATTTATTTCGAACAACGAATGAACTGATAGCAACAAATGAAAAAACAACGTTCCATGAATATTTATTGTTTATTCAAGAATAATTCTCTTTTTCTCTCCCCTTCTCTTTATTTCTGTGATTTTATTTCTTCCTCTTTTCTAAATTTTAATAATTCCCTCTAGAATATGCATATTCTAAATTTCTCCTTCTTTTTCCTGGTATCTCTCTGCTTTAAATGTCATAGTATACCCACCTATTTACATTTAATATTACAGTATTAGGGAGTTATATTTATTAAATGTAGGCGTGGAAGCTGTCTTATATGCCATTAAATATGGTGTATATGGATCTTAAAATTTCCTTTCTCATTGCTCCCTTCCAGATATTTGTGCAATCTGATGACCCCTATGCTAAAATTACACTTATAAATGTAAGAAATTTAATGCAGCAGAATTAATGTCACGCGTTCACCACCGGAAGTAAACTACGACGGGAAGAGCCAAGCCGTGGTCATCACGCCAGACCACTGAAGCTGCCGGACTTTAGTTTACAGGGGTGCGGGTTTCGACATGCAAATATTGGATGTTTAAAATGCGTCTAAAATGTAAATATATGGACAAAACGATAAAAGAAATTTCGTATGTAAAATGTTGGAACTTGAACTAGTCATGGTTGTATACATTTGATTTTCTTTATTGCCATTCAGGATGTAAACGGGCATGGCTCTGATTTCTTTTCTTTATTATCAGGGAACTTTCATAACTTACAAGGAAAGTAAAGTGAACTGCCAAGATTTCCCGGAAGTGGATTTCCGTTACCTTCTCCAGGCTTTTGGATTCAGAGTAGTTCTTCTCCTACAATGGCTGCAAACCAAGGCCAGAGAGCACAATTTACATAGCTAAGAATGAAAAAGAGCTAAATTCCCAAGAGCATTACTGCGAAAATGAACACAAGAGATGAGACCGAAACTTGAACTCGGCTCGTTGATTACAATTTCCGCATCGATAATTGTTACGCTACCAGCCTATGTAATTAAAAGAAAATGGTTGAATGATCTTTCTGCCTCTGTTAACATTACAGCGTCCTTGAATGCCTATCGCCTCTTGGAAGTTCACAGCGCCCCTCTGCTGTCCACGTTAAGAATCGCTGGTACATGGAATCTTCGGATTGCTTGATGGTTCAGGTAATTAAGTCTGTATTATTTATAATTGCTAAGTTTAACATAGTTATGCATTAATGAAGAAACGTGTGTTGTGCTAACCTTCGAAGGAGCTGCTTATCTTGATTCGTAATTCTATTTATTTTTATCAGTATTCGAACACCGACCACTGGCGCTGGTTGCAAATACTAAGCTATTTGCTGAAGTCATAAATATGCCATACCCAGTGAAAATGCGGTATTTTACTGTAATTTCAACTTTCGCAAACGACCTGTGTTTTAATTTTGTATTAAGGTTTATGTAAAAGTTTCGAGCATTTTTCATAGTTTTTTATTCACATCAATTCATCTTCCTTGGTTTTCTATGTAAGCTAAAGTGTGTATTCTATCATAAAAGAATGATTGTAATTTTCATCCAATGAATTCGTGTGATTTTTTATATCAACTTGTTATCACTGAAACGAATGATAGTTTGAAGTTGTCATATTTGATTTCATAAAAGGTTTATATATTCTCACTCTCTTTTTCTCTCACCCCCACCCCCCACACACACTTTTATTTCTCAATTACTTTATCGATTGTAATTTGCTAACAAAGATGTAACAGCTCTTGCTTATTCTTTGTTGGTCACAGTGGTAGTTAGTAGATACTGGTTTGTCGAAGTTTCATCATTCACAATTTCTATTTCCGCTAACTATCAATGGAAAAGTACAGAGAAGAGTAGCAACAAAAACTTTTTCCACATGCCTGATTATATGAAAACGCGCAGAGTTAATTAGATTGATGCCTTTTCTAATGATATTAGCGTCAAATGAATACAACTAGTTTCTGTTGGAATTCCGATTGAACTCACGACCAAGTATCTAACAATCGTCTTACAACTGCAACTCGAACCCACTGTATAAAATACTTTGTATCACATGTTTTATCTGTACGGTTAATTATCCTTAAAAAAAGCCATGAAATGTACGTATGCCTATATTCATATAGTCGATTTTCCTATCATATATCATTCAGTTTTTATCAACATTTGTCGATAATTTTATTCTTTTATCCTTTTCTCATCTATTGATTGAATACTATTATTTACCATTTAGAATTAAACAACTTATGATAGTAGTAATAAAAATCTTCTTATTTATTATCTTTATTCATAAAAATACATTTTTTTAAATATGTGGTATACATCGATTGTTTTCTTTTTTAAATAAGTGTTATTTGACGTGTTTCTTTCATTATGAATATCTAATATACTATCACTAAGAATTATTATATTATTATGAACATTTAATACATTGTATTGACTAAACTACTTATTGGCATGAATAATTTTTGTTACTGTATTTATATTTTAACGTAACATGTTTTATGAACAAGTGCGTATTTTCAAATTTGTAGGAAAAGCGTTTTGAGTCGTAACGTTATTTTGTTTTGCTTACATTTTTTCTATTGGTTCAGATAGTGGATTCCTTCTATTATTTATCTTTTAAACTTTTTGAACAACAACAATAATTAAAAAATGTTCTCATATATATTTGATTATCATTTTATACTTTTACTCTTTTCTTATTTATTGATTGGTTTCTACTATTTATCATTTAAACAGAAATGATGATAATAAATCGTATATTTGACGACGAACTGTTTACTCCGATAGCCAGTGTTAAATATGTGTGTTTGTGTTTGTATGTTCCTATGTGCGTATATATACCGGGTGTAACAGCAACATTGTCCATTGGGTAACAGTAAAGTTGTGCATTTGTTAGATTAAGCTTTGAACCGTTGTACTTTAGAAATGATTAGAAATATCTTACTGGAATTCTATGAGGTTTTTATAACACTATTGGACTCTACTTTGAGCAATAAGAATGTATAATTACTCTCCAAGTTTAACAGAAGAATCGTGATTAATTCGATCATGAACGAAAATGACATGTTCATCATTAATTAATCATAGCTAAGGATCGGAAGCTCATGAAGGATTGAAATAAAGATTCAAATGGAACTTTAAATACCGGTATTTATTTCTAATTGATAAGAACAATTCTGGCTCAAGTCCAAACGGTTAGGCATCAAGAATTGCTTCGCCTTTGGCAATGACATCCTCAACCCTCTTCCTGAATGCACCACAAACTTTATTAATGAATTATTCATCAATGTTCTCCACCAAGGAATTATTGATGCATTTTTTAGGGCTTGCAGGCTACTGTGAGCATCTCACAAGCTTTCCTGGCCAGTTCGTTCCAGATACTGAAGTCTAAGGGGTTCAAATCAGGTGATGAAGGAGACTAAGTTTCCTTTATCCCAAAACTTGTTCGCAAACTTATCCCTTAGAATTTTTTGAACCATTGCTCTCGTGTGACAAGCTCCATCCTACTGTAATGTAATTTTGAAGACCTTATTGATCTTGTTGGGGTTTCGATTCTCTCAAGCCTCAGGATATTCAGAAAGAATCATTGTTTTTGCCCTTTTATAAATTTGAATATAGCGAACTCCTGTCAGTCTCTCATCCTTCTCAAACATTATGAATGGCATCTTCTTGACATCAGAGGTCACATAGACAAAAACCATTACCGTGGTACTTGAAAGTGACATTCTTGTCTCTCTTGTAAGAATCTGAAGCCAGAATACAGCCATTGCGTCGGTTTGTGTACTCATCCTGTGTAAAATTCTTCTCATCTGTGTAGAAGATTATTCTAGGATAATTTTCCAACTTATTCAAAATGATCTTTGCCCTCTCTAACCTTCTAACTTTCTGTCTTGCAGTAAGAAGGTGCCCTACAGGTTTCATGTACGATTTCATTTTCAATGTTTTTTCAATACTCTTTGGACTGCCAGAGCTGAAACTCCTCTATCACGTGCCAAAAATCTTATGGGTTGTGTTGAATCTTTTCTAATTGATATCTCTAGCTCTAAGTAGAAATGATGATCCCTCTTGCTGTTGTAACCTTCTGATCCAGTTTTCTCTCTACTGTTCCTTCTTTTTAAACTTATTCACCTTTCTCTTGCTGGTTCTTGAATGAAATTTGAAGTATAAATGTTGGTACCATTACTGAATGCCTGAATGATTTTTTCCTCTCGCCATTGCTCATTTGGGACGACATAGTGGGGCTGAGACAAGACGATTTTAACCTGTTCTCTTTCTAGCTGAATAACTCAAAGGATTTTTCAGTGATTCTTACGACAAATGGTGTCAAGATGGTTAAATGTCTTATCTGAGAACATGAAAAAAGAAAATCGATTTGTTTAGTGGCTTTTTAGATATTAAACATTTTGTGGGATGGACGATTATGCTGTTACACGACACAGTATATATGGTGTCGTGGTCTGTATTTCCTCTCAAAGCAAAGACCAGAGCAAAAGTAACGCTGGTTGCTTCCGAGAGAAGGACCACTCTAAACCCTTCACAAACGTTTGATTGTCTACCTCATGGTGTGTTACTGCCAAAAAGGGGTGTCTTACTGGAGAGGTTAAAATCCATGACAAAAACACATACATTCCCCGTAACTTTAACAAAAATAAAAATTGTCTTATATATATTTGACAATAATATTATACTATTTAATATACAGTGTAACCCGGATATAAGAGACCCGGATATAAGAGAGATTTTCACTGGTCCCAAATTAGAGCCTGTGTTAATGTATATAAAATAGACCAAACCCGGATATAAGAGAAACCCGGATATAAGAGACTTCTTCTCCGGTCCCGACAACTCTCTTATATCCGGGTTACACTATATATATATATATGTGTGTGTGTGTGTGTGTGTGTGTGTTTCATTAAAAACGACAGACAAAGTACTACGGTTAACCTTTTTATTTAATTTTTCTTGTGTCCGAACAAGATATTTCTTGCCTGGACAAAGAGTGTGTAAAACTGTCCAAATGTTTTATAGTTCCGAGCACTTTTGGGTATACCTTTAGCCATTATCAAGGATGATTCAATTTTTCAGCTTAATTGAGTGTGTGCATTATATGCATGTTTTAGTGTGTTACAGAGATGTTTTTAATTTCCGAATACGGTTAGCACATTGTGGCCTTGTTCGTAATTAATATTGTTAAGAGTTGGCTTTTTCTTTTTTATCATTAAAGCTTCCATTATTTTTAATCTTTTTTTTACAGGTGGATATAGTTATTATATTTGTGTTTTCTACTAGTATGTTTCTAATGGGTAAGTTTGTGTGCGTGTTTAAATGGGTTCTAATGGAGCTATGATGGTTCAAAAATTAATGCACATTAACTACAAACAAGACGAATCTTCACTTAGAAATATTATAAAGAAATACACTACCCCAATTGACCCGAATAAAAAGTCTAATTATCTATTATAAAAGTTTAAGACAGCTAACCTTATCCTCAAAAATAACAACACACCAGTTAAGTCAAAATTACAAAGAATAAACATTATCTATGAGTTCAAATGCCCCTAAGGAACTGTGTTCCTGATCAAACCGGACTCATAAATAATTACATCTGTTGCACAAATACATGCTTATCCAGACGCCTTACGTTACACCTATCTGATCATAGCTCCAAAATATACAATGTTATTTGTCTTGACTTGACATCTTTGCTTCAATTATTTTCCCGTCGCTCTAACGTAGCTTCCTTGTGCCTTTTCTATAAATACTTTCATGGTAATTGTTCTAATGAACTTTTCTCTATGGTATCAAGACTTGAATGAATTTAAGCGCAGTACTAGATTGACGGCAAGGTCATCATTTTACAGTTGAAATTGATAGATGCAACCATAAGTTCTAAGCTGATAGTTTCTTCTATCACACTTCTCTTCTGGCTTCTTGTTTTCCACTTAACTTTGATCTTCAAACATTTAATTGCAATGTCAAGCGTTATATTCTGTCTTCATAATTTCTATTCTTTTATTGTTCTCTCTCCTAAATAGTATTTTTCTCAGATTCTTTAACACTCAATAACCCCTCTTAGTGGCTTTATTGGGGTGCAATGATTAAAAAAAACTGTTCTTATTCTAAGGAAATCCCTCGTGTAAAATGGCATTTAACTTTACTTGGTGATATTTGGTTGGGTTTTGAAATAGATAAATAACAACACAAACCGCGTAATTTAGAGTATTCACTAGTAATAATAATAAATGATAATCCCATATCTCTTATCAACTAAATATTTACTGAGTAATGAAAAGAAAAGAACTTTGTAAAACCACTATTGTAGGAAAAGAATGCGTTCAAAAAATGTGATTTTTGTCTGATCTAACGACAAATATTCCCGTCGTAGCCTCCAAGAAAGCTGTCTGTTCTAATGATACTGATAACCAGAAAAAATGAAATGGAGCAAAGGGGACAAGAAAGGAACTGAATAGCTGGTCAGTCTAAAAAGTGAATTAAAAAGGAATGAAGAGTCGGAGGCTAAAACAAACCTTGAAAAAATTTATAGTTTAGAACTTGGCCATGATGGAATCCATGGCCTCTGAGTTAAACAATTCACGGCTATTCATAAGAGACTATAACAGCAATTGCAAAAATATCTTAAAAGAAGCAAGGAAAAATTATGCGGATCAAAAAGAATGTAAAAAAGGATCAGTTCCAAACAACTACAAATCGATAACATGTTTATCAATAATGTGAAAAAAGTATATTACTCGCAAGGCACCCAGTGATCCTGAGGGATAACTGAAAAGTTCTCGACTTGACTAAGAAGACATTCCCGACCAAAAATATTTTATGTTTTGTCATTTGGTCAAAATGTTTGGTCAATAAGACAAACCGATAATTTTTGAGTTGCTTAGCTTTTATCACGTGAGACATAAAGAATGCAGAAGGACGTGTAATCTACCTTATATTGGTCAAATGCAAGCTGAAAGAAGCTTAAACGAGACAGAAATATCCTAGCGTGGCATGGATAAATTATGAAAATGCTTATGACTGAATATGATAAAAAAAAACTCAAGAGAAGTACTAAACTTCATAACTAAGGCACACAAAATTAAAAAATGGAACGACAGAAGGACAATATCTTGCAAAGATCAAAGCTAAAAATATCGTAATATTATTCTTAGCGCTTATTCCGTAGAAGTATATATAAAAGAAATGCAACCAAAGTTACAGATTCACAAAGTCACAAGAAAAGGTGAATAAAAAAGAATTAAAGCTCACATAAAAACGGTCAAAATCATCAGCTGAGATATAGGAAAAGAATTTGGTATTTAGAAATCTGCAATTTTAGTCATGAACAAATGTAAAATAGAAGCAACAAATGGCATTGAACTATCCAGCCAAAAAACACCATAGTGCTTAAAGAAAATGATGACTACAAGTACATGGGGATTTCAGAAGAAGACACTACAAAACAGAAATGGGTGAAGTAAAAAACCCAATAAAGAATACCTCCGTAGCACAAGAAAAAGATTAGGGATCAAACTCAGTAGTAGAAACATATTTAGGCATATATTTATCTCGTGAGATAAAGGCAGGGCCTTGTTTAGTCAAAATTCAGTCTATTTATAGTAAGACTGTAGTGACCTCTCTGGAGTGCAGGCCTAGCGAATGGTATATGGAGGTATATGCCCTCCGCTCTGGGCCGTATACAATCCAAAGGAATACAGGACATTAGATTTGGGGCCGACTTGTCTGCAAGAGTTGCCGGAAATTTGACAATGTTGACACCCAACCGCCTTCAGGGCTCCACTCTGAATTTTCTGGATTTACTTCTATAGCGTTTTTCGTGTTTGGTTCGATATAAAGGCAAAACAGCGGAGGTTTAAAATTCGGGTTTACTTTCCCCCTACCTTCCTAGGCTATCGAGCGCCATATACCCAGCAGTTGCCCGTCTTCATAAAAGTATTTACAAGTATTTATTTTTGCAATGATTTTTATTAATGAGTTTAATATCACATGTAACTTGCTTTGCGAATGTTCTTATCTTGGTTTCTATTTCATTACGTAGATTCCTTTTCTTGCTGTCAACCACATAAGCAATATTGTTATTTTATGAAAGCTATTGTTGTTATATTCGCCACTATTTATGTTTACAGTTATATTTAAGTAGCAGAAGCCTGAATGATGAAAAGTTTAGGGATTATTTATATTTAATTAGCTTATGTTAGTTCAAAACAAATGTTTCGCACCCATCACCCAAATGAGGAAGCCCTGCTTCTTAAGAAGCATTTGATATTTTACACCCGATTTCAAACATCGACCACTAGCGTCAGTCGCAAATATGCAGCTTTTTAACCTCTTAAAGTAGTTTCTCTTCTGACGCAGTCATGAATTTCGGCCAGTCAGTGAGTATCTAGCTTTTTACGGTAAAACTGGCCTGAAAGAAAATATTTTTTCATTGCGCTCTAGCGAGACTCCCAACTAAGTGTTAGGCTTATGACAATCGTAATAGTTGGGATACTGATGCTAGTCACTAATAATAAAAAAAAATTGCATGATCGAAACAGTAGTGGGAATACTGCTGCACTATCTACCATTAACAACACTCAACCAATTATCGAGTATAGTCAATATAACACCTTAAGGGTTATTTTACACCTGACAAAGTTTGTACTGCTTGCCTGAACCGTATCAATTCATCGTAATCAATGAACCTGATAACAACGACGATTTATAGATATATATAAAGTTTAGAACTGTACAAGGTTATAAATATTGGGTGTTCATTAGAACAATGACGAATTATAATTAGTACGATTTTATAGCAAATATCACCCATCATTATTTAATATGGCTTAGTCTGAAACAAGGTCGAATAATTGCAGAAATTTTGTGTTGCACTAATCTCTTAAGTTAGGAAAAACTATCTGCCTTGAAAATCAGCATTAAAAATATTGGCTTTTACCTAGGTTAGAACAACAAAAATAAATAACTGGAAAACCTATGTGGCAAGTCCTAAAGATATTTCCTAAGCTTAGCTGAAGACATCACAAGAACAAAAAGGAACAATGAATGTAGAAAGATTGTACTGGGTAAGTTTGTTAAGCTTTCCTGGTAAAAAAAAAATCATCATTAAAAATATTAGCTTTTACCTCGATTTGAATACCAAGTTCTTTCACTGGTGATAAATACGTAAATCACGAAGTAGCTAGTGCTGGCGATCTTACCAAAAAGTTAACATGACTGATATTTATACCCACATATAAGCAAGAACAGACCGACTCGTCAAAATGTCCCTAACAAAAACATCGGGTAACTCTATAAGCAGCGAAAGAAAAGAAATATGATTCATGTAAAATTGAAAGTTTCCGTTTCACTACTTTTTCCCAGTTAAACGCTTGTCTTCATTAGCCCATTCGAAGGTGACGATAAATATAACGGCGGGTTCGATCTGTGCATTCAAAATACAGCATCCGATGGTAATCTCTGAAGAGACCGTCAAGCCCTACCCTTTTCAAAATGATAAAAAGATTAGTATGAAAACAATCAATAATAAACCGGTCTTCTTTCAAAAAAAACAAAAAACCTCTCTTTATACCTCTTATTAAAAGCAATTTTAATACATTTGGTACAGTATTGATGATAAACAGGCGTAGGAAGTGAACCGAATTTTATGATTTAGTACAATTATAATCAAGACCCTTATTCAATGGAGTTGAAACTTTTCTTTAAGCATCATTCACGGTCATAGGCTAACAAATCAAGTTATTTTAGTACAATAAAATAAAAACATACGCGTTCAAGCGGTATATAAGCCGATAAATAAGATTTACTTCTCCTCCAATAAAAACTGAATCCAAGAAGAGATTCTGTTCTTTTGTTACATAAACTATGTGACATACAGATATCTTTATATTCTGTCCTGTATTATGAAAGCACGGTTTAATGTGGCAAATGATGTCATATAAATAGCATTAATCTTAATTGTTTTGAGAACAATTATCAAAACGAGAAATAGTTTGATTGTTCATAATCAGAAAAGATTGTCTCCATTTTTCTTGGGCTTGTCTTCATATGGATGAAAGCATCAGAATTGTGTTATAGTACGAAGTACTTTCTCATGGTTACTATTTGAAAGTTTCAGTTAGAACCAAAGTCTTTCCTCCGCAATCCAAACATATTTTTTCTTCTTCCATTTCTTATTTTATTTCTTTTTTTCTTCCCCTCAATTCTGTTCTTTTTCATTGTATGTTTTTTCTGCCTTGTTTTCATTTGTTCTTGATATTTATATTTATATTTCCACACTTCTTATTCATTTTCTCGCTTTTTATTTCCATTTTTAATCCCTTTTTCTTTAGATTTTCCATCTTTTTCTTTTCCTTTTAGTCTTTTCTTTCTTTCTTTTCTTCTTTGTATCTTTCTTTCATTCCTTTCTTTTTATTCTTTCTTCGCTTTCCTTTTTCAGATTTTCTTTGTATTTGTTTTATTTTCACTTCTCTTTCTTTCATACTTTTTGATTATTTTTCTGTTTCTTTTTTAATTTCCTTTTTTTACCATTCTGTTTTTATTTTGAGATTTCCATTCTTATTCGATTTCTTTTTTCTCGTTTCCATTCTTCTTTCCTTTTTCTTTTTTCTTTCTTCTTTGACCCCTTCTGAAAACAAGCAATATCTTCAGATAATAATGAAATGATCAATTCTTCTCTTGACGCAACGATCGTAGTGTTAACAAAGCTCTTATATAGATTCATGTCCTGATGTGATGATGATTGACAATAAAGCCTTTGACTCTACGGCAGTTCACTTTTTCATACATCAATAACAACTTTCAAATGTTTGCTTTTACTCGCTTTATTGTGAGCCTAGATCCATTAAGACGCGTTCTCTGCTTGTATGTATCAGCGTTTGTACATAAACGAGCCGATCTGCCTAACAAAAAAATACACTTCATTAATACGACTGAGGAAAAGAAAAAAAAAAGAAGAAAAGAAAAGAACTGGAGGAGTGTAAGTATTGGAAAAACTTTAACGCTTACATTGATTGCAAAGAAGCGATCGAAGACCATCAATAAAACCAGGATAGTGGAAAGTCTTTTGTTAAGGAGGCGATAAATTATTATTTAGGGAAAAATGAAAGAGAAACAAATGAAATGGGTAGTAATGGTGATGTGAGATGATTCCTGGGGCATTAAGCTGATGGAAAATGAATGATTCGTCCGAGCGAAATATCGTGACAGTATCTGATCTGAAACAATATTTGCTTGACGAGTTTATCCACGTCAAGAAACACATCATTATGAAAGCAAATATGCTCGTTATTGGAGGTCATCAGGAAAATAATAGCTGAAAAGGATAATTTAATAACAGTATTAATGATATTTATTAAGCTTAGTTCAGTACAGCCCAAGACTTTACTAAGCCCGGCTTCGGCTGGCAAAAGGCTACAAATGAGTGAAAGCACAGTGAAAACTACTTATTACAGTAGTAACTGTTTTTGACACTAGTTTTTAAACTACAACTCCACGGGGTAGTGCTTATAAATGCATCTACTAAGATTAGTTTAGCACGAGGCCAAAAATAAATTAATCCCTTAGGATCGAAGTCACTGCAGTAGTAATGATCTACGAATTTATCTTGGTAGTCAATCCTACACAGTGTAGTAGCTAAATTAATTATTTACTTAGTTTCGTGTAGCACAAATGAGACATAATTGAGCTATACCACTAGATGCCCATAATGAAGACTCACGTTACATCTCTCTGACTATAGCTCAATGAAGTCTCATTTAAATACACACGGAGACCTACCAAACTCCATCCGCAACATACTCGTAGACAATACAAATATAATAGTTTCATCCACATATAAAAAAGGTTAAAAATAATGGAAGTATTATTAATAAAAAAGAAAAAGCCCACACCCAATAATTTCAACTATGAGCACGGTCACAATGTGCTGACCGTGTTTGGAAAATAAAAACATTCCTATAACTCTAGATACAAGCATAAACATACATATATTTAATTAAAAGTAAAAATAAAATCATCCTTGATAATGGCTAAAAGTATAGCCGAAAGTACTCGGATATACAAAACATTTATACAATTTCTACATAATTTATGTTCATAAAAGAAGAAAATAAGAACACAAGAAAAAATTAAATAAAAAAAACTTAACAGCGGTACCTTGTCAATCGTTTTTAACGAAACGTATTTTTAGCCAAGTTTCGTTAAAACTGACAAGGTATTGATGCCCAAATCCACAATTATATATATATATATATATATATATATACACTGAGCTTTTGTTAAACACTGCTTGTTGTACGGTGAGCGTCAAATGCATTTACTTGGATTAGTGTATTTTGGCGTAAAAATTGAATTTACTGTAGTACTAATAGTGTGTTATATTATCTTGCAAGATATTGTTGTAAGGCGAACCAAAATCATTATTATGACTAGTGTACCCGTGTCGTCAAAAACTACGGCAATTGTTAAACAGTTTTAATACAGATGCAATGAAATGAAAGTTTTGAAACAATGTATTGACTTTCAATAAATTGGGATCCAGAATTTACAACTAAAATAGAGGTCAATGAACAGTTTAATGAACCTATCCCCTTATTACTACTTTTATTAAAATCATTTTTGTTTTATCAGTTATTACATAACAAACATAACATTTACATGTATTTCATATTACACAACAAAGGTTCAGAATTCACAACTTAAGCAGTACCCATTGAAGTGTTTACACAATTAGTTACCTTATTAATTCTTTTCTACTGCTGATATTCTATCATTACTCAATGAATCGGCGAGGGATTAGACAACAGACACGTCACGAAGACGATCGCATTAGACATATCGAAGACTTTTGACAAGATGTGGCATAGGGGGTCACGACACAAACGCATTGAAAGAGTTCTTAGTCATCAAATCCTTTCTGCCTTTCTGCATGAAGGTAGTTGTCAATGGCCAGTTCCTCTGAGGCCGATGAGATCAATGAAGACGTCCCACAATGTTCGCTTCTCCGTCTAACAATCTTCTTGCTTTATATTAATGATCTGCCTAAGAGACCTCTGTCTATATATGAGGTACTGTAATTATTTACACTATTTACATTGTTCAGACTGTTGTAATTACCTTCGTTGCCATAATATGTATGAGATGTAAACCGGCCGTCTTCAATTGTGCCCTTCTTGTGATTTTTTGCATATACAGATGCACATTTTACTCAGTTTTTAAAACGATATATTAGATAGACTATTTACATTGTTCAGACTGTTGTCCTCATCTTTGTTGCCATATTCACGACGTTTCGAACTGAACTCTTTATTTCGCCCTCCAAAAATATGGAGGCAATTAGAAAAGTCCCACCAGAAGCTGGCACGAATATCAAACCATCTAACATTCCTACACTGATGCAGAGACTTACGACTAATCCCTTCAGGCTTGGCACCAAGACTTCATATCAAGTCAAGTAGAGCCCGTCTGGTCGCAGAAAAATCGGGACACGCCCTTGTCCGAGAAAGAATCCAGTACAACAATCTGATATCTCCCAGAAGCTTGAGGCCTTCTTCAACAGAATTACTGACGACGAAGACCGACAGAGGATCCAGCATGACCTGGATAAATCCTTCAGACAAGAATTCGATGCAGTCAAGGACTGCAAGTATAAAAATTAGATTGAAAGATCAGAAGATGTCGCACAATGTCCATCACCCCGACACCCCGCCACCAGGGAAGACAGTAATCAACATCAGTCAACACAGCTGAATGTCTCCGAGGAGTCAGTACTAAACAAGGGTCTCAATTTCGCCACAGTCATCAGGTGGATACCATACTTGGACATCATTGCCCGAATCGAGGAAATAGACTTGAACATCCCTCAGGCTCGAGCGGATGAGTTAAGATGGAAAGTGAGACAGATATAGGAGAAAGCCAAACCGCCCAAAGCAAACATCACGAAACTGGAGAGGCTTGCAATCAGAACACTACAGAGGAATGAAATCATCCTACCAGCTGACAAAGGCAATGCGACTGTAGTGATGTACAAATGTTAATATACAGAAAAACTTGAAGATCTCATCATAAATGGTAGCCAGTTGTTGTGGAGTATTTTCACAGTGGAGGCTTGTATTTCTAATAAGTCGTACAAGACGTTAGGAACTTGGAATACAATAGTCAATGACGCAGCAAATCTAGTTGTGATGGTTGGTACTTCAAATGTCCGAATCTCTCGACGTTCGGTATTTATCTTTTCTCAACACGTTTTTTATGTGGGTTCTGCCAGACGATTGCCACTGCTCCCGGACGAAACCTTGCCCTTCGGCAAAGCCTCGTCCAGGTTATCTATGGAGAGTCCATTACAATAGAATGGGAGGTCCATTACAATAGAATAGGTACTATGGCAACACCAGTAAAGAAAGATCCAACAATAAAACGAAAACTGTGGTAGATCCTAATCAAGAACAAGGACTATTTCTCAAGACATACAGGCCGTTGTCGCAGCGTTACATCAAGATACCTTACATATACGGTCTCCCCAAAATTCACAAAACGATATTTCGCTCAGGCCAATTGTTAGCTGCCAAGGCTCTGTGTGCCACCCTCTGAGTCGCTTACTTGAAGATATAATTAACCCATTAATAGGAAAGTTACCTTCATATGTCCGAAACCACGCCCACTTCGTGGAAATAATCAAAGATGCTCCTATCCAATCCAACGAGATGGTGAGCCTGGAAGTTTGTTTATCAAGTTACCCACAGAAGAGACTCTGTTGATAGTCAGGGACAGACTGGTCTCGGACCCATCCCTAGGAGAATGGGCCAGTATACCAATAGATAACCTGATGGGGATGCTGACTTTCTGTACACGAACAACACGCTTCGGAATGGGATCAGGCATATATCGACAGGATGAAGGCTTCGTAATGGGCGCACCATTATCACTAGCAATGGCAAATATATACATGGAATACTTCGAAGAAATGACATTAGAATCCACATTACTAAAGCTAACCCTATGGCTGAGATACGTAGAAGACACCTTCACAATCTGGCCACACCAGAAAGAAGTCCAGCTACTACTGGGCTACGTGAACTCAGTAAGATCATCGATACAGTTCACAATGGAGAGAGAAAACGACAACTCGCACTCCTGGATGTACAAATATCTCGAACAGAGCATGGGTTCAAAACATCCGTATACCGCAAGCCAACATTCACTGAACAGTACCTCAACTTCAACTCCCACCACCCATACAGTGTAAAGAAAAGGAGCGTCCTCTGCTTACAACATCGAGCAAAGGTCATAAGTGGCGACCCAGAGACATGTGAATGGTGAATATAAGCAGTACCCTACAACGCAACAATTACCCTGACAAACTGGGATAGAAGGGTACAATAACAACACTCAGAAAAGTTTCGGTCTGCCTACCCTATGTGAAGGGCTTATCGGAAAAGTACAAAGGATCTGTGGTCTATATAACATCAGGACCTCTCTCAAAAGTGGTTCGACACTTCACAGACATCTCTTCCGAATAAGACCTCCATACAGGAGAACACAACTAAAAACTGTGTGTACGCCGTCCTGTTCAGCTGTAGTAAGAAATATAAAGGAGAAAGAGGCTGCCTCCTTAAAGTAAGACTGTAAGTACATCGTACAGCCGTAACACGAGGGGAAACACAAAAATCATGGGTAGCTGACCACATATGTAGGTGAGATCACCGCCCTCTGTGAAATGAGGTTGAAATGATAACAGAGAACATCACTGGGAAAGGAATCAGCACATATTCTAGGCCACAAAAATCTCCTAAGCCGATCAAGAAGAGAAATGAATATAGTATGGGAACCAGTAATACGGAGTGCTAGAGAAAAACAATAATAACAACAAAAATTGCAATATGAGCACTGGTAAAAAAATGTTTACTGAGATATTAAGCTTATAAGCCCCAAAAATTCTTACACCGATGAGGCAATCTTCCCTGGTGGGCGAAATAAAAAGTTCAGTTCGAAATACCAATCGCCGGGGTGTACAACGGCCAAAACGTCGTTAATATGCCAACAAAGATGAGGACAACAGTCCGAACAATGTAAATAGTGTAAATAATACTCCGACCTCTTGTGAATATCTATGCAGATAATACAGCGGTATATGGATGCACCTCCAAAAATCTAGATGACCCAAGCCTGGCAGATGATCTCTCTGACCTTTAATAACTCAATAGTAGGAAAAACTGTCTGGTCACATTCGATACTTCAAAAAACAAACTTGTAACCTTCCATCACCATCACGTAAAAGCTGAATGACTATTTGGGATTTAAGTTCATCCCAGACCTCAAATGGAACTCGTATATATGATCCATCACTAAAGGTGCTGGGGAAATGATTCCCTGTACCGCTCCAGTTAGTACCTGAATCCTGCTGCTATGTTGTACCTTTACAAGAGCTAGAATATGCCGAAATTTTAGTTCCGTTGCTACACTGACGCGAACCACCCTGATTCCCTTCGTATTCTTTTATGCAATCAGATAACTTCTTCGCAAGAACTGTTGCATTGTGGAACAGAATACAAAGAGGATGCTTTCCCGACTATTACAATCGTAACCTCTTCAAACCTAGGATTAACCGTTATCTTTTTTACATCTTCGCATGAACTGCACCCCTTACTCTTGCCGCTCAAACAACAACTGCCTTCTGTAACCCTCTGCCTTGAGAGGCCATTGGACCTTGTATAAGATTAACATTAGTGAAAATAAAAATTTTAAAAAAACTTGTGTTTAAAAGATTTCTTTGGTTGTTTTTACTTTTGATATCAAACTGTTAAAATGGAAAAAAGAGCCACAATCGATGCGTTGCAGATCTTAGAAGACATTTCAGAAATCATAATTTAAGCAGAATCTAAAGATGAACTGTTTAATCAATTCCTTTATCACTACGTTTCTTGTGAAGGTTTTGTTTAATTAATAACTCTGAGAATAACTTATTCTAGACAGCAGACTTATTTATTCAAACCTTTCTTGCGAGGTACTCAGATCTTTGTTTACTAAGTGACCGTTTTGCTTCAACATGGTCTTGAAATAGGCTTTGTCGTCACCGTCTTTGTCGTTATGTTGTTAATCTATTTGTTTCTTTTTGAGAAGTGTTTTCGTATATATATATATATATATATATATATATATATATATATATATATATATGTGTGTGTGTATGTTTGCGTGCGCGCGCGCGTATTCTGTTATTATTATATATTTCTTTATTAAAAAGATCAGCAATACATTAATAAAAAAGCTTACAAAAATAACAATGCTATCGATGCGTACCTGAAAACAATAATAATTACATTAATAATATTAATAAAATTGCACAAAAAGATTGCATACAATATATGAAGAAAGAAAACCAAATCAATATAACTATCTCAACTACTCCAGCATGAATGATGATACCATAAGTTTTTGTTGTCGTTTTTGGGTTCTTCAAAAGAAATCTAACCTCTAAGAGAAATCGATTTCTCTTCATAATCATCATTCTATTTCCATTAAAGATGATATCGACCATGTTAAGAACCATAATAATTCTTATATTGTTTAGCATAGTTATATAATTGTTTACAAAGCACTGGCTAGATTCGACACAAGGTCACACATAGAACCTCTTACAAGTACGCACTAGTAATAATCAGCAAAACGAGTTTTCTCGTCAGTAAATGACAACGATATTACAATTACTATTTCGCCGTCACATACTTTAGTTACAAACACGATAACATCGTCATCACTATAAGCGTATCTTTAAAATAATTTGCTGTTTCAAAATACTATTGATTCGACGGTCTCCTTTCTCTTAACACTAGGGGATAAGGCAAACAGAATTTTACGCACGGACACATACAAACACAAACACGCGATTTACAGCCACATCACGTTAAAACATCGGCTCTTGTACAACCACCGAAGTTAAGCAACGTCGAACTTGGTCAGTACCTAGCTGTCCACTTTTAAATACAAGGTGCTGTAAGCTTGGATGTGTGGGTGGTGTAATGAATAACGGATCGGAATTGGAACTCCTTATAATCACTTACGCACATATATCCTTGGGAAATTTAGGAATCCACCCCTTCTCCCCAGCTATGGATTAATTAGTATGGCATATATCAGTAAATTATTATCTCTCAAAAATTCTTACAATCTGCAAAAGCCATAAAAAATAATCATCAACAACAACAACACACACACACAGAGTTAATATTTGTTAATCATGACCATATTATGATGATAGCAATATTTTGCAGTCCTGAAAATGTAATCGAGAGACACAATTTACATTTTATAGAAATACAATTTGTATTACACACTCAAGCATATATACACGTATCTGTAGCATATCGATACCGTATATATTCATGAATCATTTTCCTGATATTTATTTATAATATAATACCAATTAAATAAACTCATCTCCCATTTTGTATCAAAAACAGAACGTACAGATATTATATATTTAAAATATACATTTGCCTCATACTTCACTTTCTTTTCCTCTTTTTTTATAAACCCAGTCTACGTCGGGTAAATTAGTAGGGTTATAAACGGAAAACTTTTGTTGAAAACAGGGAAAAGTTAACATTGAAAAGTTATCAACAACCAATAATTGATATTATTTGTATACTATTATCATTACTTATTAGTAATGAAAAATAGATATTATATTTTACGAGTGTTTAATACAAGCAGAAAAATAATGACCAATAATAATAATAGAAAAACTACGATAAATACTGCTGTCCTTACGACTAATATGATTACTGCTCCGATTTACAATCATAGTGGCAATTGTGAATATTTAACTTAGTTCGGCCCAGAATCAGATGTATGGAAATGTGAACGAGAAAGACTATGTTGCATCATGGATCCAAGTAGGAGTGCCTGGTTTCGTTGAAAATCGTCATTCGAAATTTTATTTTTTACATGAACTAGAAGACTGATCGCTGCCGAGGCAACATAGTGAGGAATGCGACAAGTTTTGAGGTAAAAGAAATGTGGTTCTACAGAAGGATACTGAGAATACCATGGACAGAACATGTGAGCAACGACGAAGTTTTAGAGAAAATAGAAACAAAAAGGATACTTATACTTGACATTAGAAAGACACGGTTGAGATTTCTGAAAGCTCATAAGAGGTTTTAGAAACTTTAACACGGGACATTTTGAAGGGGTAAGGACAAAGAAAAGCAGGCTTCCTAACGAACTTGTGTAAATGGTTGGTAGAACCATTGAAATAGAGAGAAGACAAAATTTACTAAAAGCTACAAAGGAAAAGAAATTGTAGGGAGCCATGATCGTCCGCGTCATGAAGATGATGATGATGAGTCTAGAACAATGCCACAATAAAAAGGCGCCCAGTAAAGAACGAACTGCGAGAAGCTTTGCTAAGCATCGTACTATGGCAGGATACAGTTCCTTAAAGAAACAGCAGCTAGCAATAGCGTCTCATTGAGCAACTGATGCATGACTGCGTCTACTTCCTTCTGTTGGCTGTTTATGAAATAAGTGTTTCAAAAAACTTAGTTTCGTCTGAAACAAATAATGTACTTCATAAAAGGGCCAGTGATGAACAGACTGAAATATGTTTCTTCTTTCTTTTTCTTTTGGGGGTTAACTGAGTGGAGTTATCGATATGGGTACTGGGGTAAGCTTTACTGGAATTGAGTTTTTATTTCAGTCGAAAGAAAACCCTTACAAGATAGACAGAACAATAATTGAATTAAAATTAACAGTCGACGTGTTTTAGTAGGGGTGGGTTGATTATAATGGAAATGGCGAAGTTTTTCATTTATGTAAGACATACGGAAGAATGAAATGGTTGTAGGCTGCGCCAAATCCCCAAATCGCCACTAATGTTTTTTATAATTTTCATATACCACAATTGTTGTGCATATATATATATCAAACTGTTCATTTACCTTTTCTCAATCCGTAGTCTGTGATTCATCTAATACTCTTGTTAACTGTGAATTGAGTTTATTTTCAGGTCATATTTTCTTATATATAAAGTAAGCATTTTATTCTTTTCATGGCTTATATATATATATATATATATATATATATATATATATATATATATAAGCACAATGGAAAAAGATTTTTTAAAAGTTTAAATTATTTTTTCTAAATTATACATATAAGAAAGCGCGAGTATGGTTCAAGTGAATGTAAAATATTATTCAAAAGACCAAGATCATTTATCTTTTTCAAGTCTGTGATTCATCTAATCCTTTTGTTAACTGGCCATATTTTCTTATATATATATAAAGTAAACATTTTATTCTTTTTATGGTTCGAATTCCAGTCGAATCCATTACATTCACTTAGGTGCTAATAGCCTTGGGAAAGATATTAATTCTCTTCTTCTCCTTCCTGCTATGGGTAAATAGTAGGATAGATTAGGTTATATAACATTGGATGGCAATTGGTCTAGGAGAAGGGCAAATCTAAATTCAAAGTCTGTTTGGAGACGTTGTTGCACGTAGTGCATCAGGTCTCTGTATTCGGCCCTTCAAAAAGTGTGGTTAGTTCTGCACAAAGCCTTCACCACTGTAATCAAATTATGTGCTGGTGTTTGAATTTCGGTTCCTAGGAACTGAGCTGCTTGACCCACATACGTCGAATAAGTGTTTTCTTTTTTGGAAACAGAGTGTGTAGTAACTGTCCAAATGTTCTATAATTCTGAGCGCTTTCGTCTATACTTTTATCCATTATCAACGATGATTTTATCTTTTCAGTTTAATTGAGTGTGTGCGTTGTCTGTATATTTTTAGTGTTATAGAGATGTTTTATTTTCCAAACACAGTACATTGTGGCCGTGTTCGTAATTAATATTAAGTGTTGTTTTTTTTCTTTTTTATTATTAAGGCTTCCATTCATTTTTTCTTTTCTTTTTTACTGGTGGATGAGATTATTATGTTTGTATTTTCTTCTAGTATGTTTCAGATGGATTCAGAAAATTTGTGCATGTGTTTAAATGTGTTCAAATAGAGCTGTGGTTAGATAGGTGTAACGTAAGTCTGGATTGGCATGTAGTCGTGTGACCGATGTAATTATTTATGAATTCGGTTTGATCAGGAACACACTTCCTTAAGGGACGTTTGAACCCACAGATAATCTTTGTTCGTTGTAATTTTGACTTTGCTGGTGTGTTGCTATATTTGAGGATAAGGTTAGGTGTTTTAATTTTTTTGCAGTAGATACTTAATTTGATTTTTTTTATTCGGGTCAGTTGAGGTAGTGTATTTCTTTATAAATATAGAAATATAAAGGAATACACTACCCAATAAAACCTGCAATAAAACTAAGACATTATTTAATTAGAAAAGGCTTTTAATTGCTTTTATGAATTAGACATATTATGGACATTATTGTCTTACAAAATATTTTTTCGGTGAATAAGGAATTTTTAAAAGAATTTAGAACTGCTTTCATTACTAAAAATTGAGAAAACTGATTTTTTTACTGGGTGAACTCATTTTTTGCTTTCTCCCTCTCCTCTCTATCTTTCCATATATATATATATATATATATAAAATATATATATATATATATATATATATATATATATATATATATATATATATATATATATATATATCAAGAGAGAGAGAGAACATATTTAAACAACCAAAATTCATTTAATCAAGGTGTATTAGATTCAACCGATATATATTATTATTATTATTATTACTTAAACGTTATTTTTAGTGGATACTCGTATTTGAGTAGACGCTCAGTTTATTTATTTCACAGTATTTATTTTGTCTACTGGTCTGAATATTCGAGAAATCCTATCAGGAAATATGCTCTTTCCTGGGGAAAACCGTCATTAGACCTGGCCTGCTTTAACCTCTCGACTACGGAGCGCGTCAATAGATAGATAGATAGATAGATAGATAGATAGATAGATAGATAGATAGATAGATAGTGCACTTTCAATTTCATTATCAAGATTGGCTCTAATGTTCTTATTCAATTGGACTTGATATTTTCGACACTTTTCCAAGTCTACCGACTCGTAGGCTATATGAACAACCTTCATCTTCTATACATTTAATAGCTCCCTATAATTCTTTGGTACATTATAACAGGTAGTCCTTTATTTAATACTGTCAAATCCGATTTTGGTGGGGTAGTTGATCTAAATGCTTAAATCCTCGAGTATCGTAGTTATTTGTTTTCTACAACGGCCTTGGGTTTGTTCTGAGACCATTTGTTTCTTTAAAAACACTACGTGGCAGTTAGATAGATTCGCTTTTAGCAGCCAGATCTCATGTAGTTGATGATGTAATAATAAATCTCTTTGTTTGGAGCTTATTGTTCCAATTATTGTATCATCACGATTAAATTTACAAACACTCAGGAGTTCATATGCATTGCAACAAGTCAATTTATTTCTTTATTCATTCATCCATTTTTTAAAATTAACTTCTAATATAATTAATTTACAAATTCATTTTGTGAGGTTAATGCTCATTTAAAAATCAAAGCGTAGAAGTTTATGATTCTAAAATGATTAGTGAATTATAGCCAATTATGTGTTCGAATTTTAAATCGATTTTCTCATTTTTACTCTTAAATTTAATTTCTTGTGCACGTTTCCATCGTTTGCATTGTGCGCGGGGCGCGTTATACTATGATGCGCTAATAGGAAGGTACCCATCTGTAAAATGTGTTGAAAGTGGTGTGTAAGGTATATCAAAGATAAACAAAGAAGGTTTAAAAAAAAAAAAAAAAAAAAAAAAAGAAGCGGAGTAATAACAGCCACCAACCATAACAACCCGTGCGGCTTTTCACAAATAAAGAAACGAGGAAGAAAGCGAAACGAAACCCGCTGTTTCTGTATATTGTTCATCAAAGAGTTTGGTCACGTGAGTCAACGTCGGAGACATCCATTTGCGGGTTTCACCCTCTGCCTACCTTCTGTCGATGTACAAGAAGACATGAAATGTTTTCAGTTTGTTTCGTTGAGAAAGTTGCTTTTTTTTTGTTATAACTGATTTGGGCATTTTAGATTGAACTGGAGAAACTGATTTATTTTATCCTTTATGGGTTTGCTTTTTACTTAATATTTCAAGTGACTATTTTATAGGCATTTTGAATTGAGTATTCATTCAGCAACTGCAAATTATTTACATAATTATTTCCATATTTTGTCAGTTCAGATATATTTAATCAGTTTGACATGCCGTTCGTCACGTTTGTATACGACACAATTATTAGCTGAATTTTGATTTGAAATCTTCACTGTATAATGTCCGACATATGTAACTAATGGAGAAGCTTTTACCTGGTCTCGAACATGGATTACTCGGTACGATTCTCAATCTCGAATCTAGACAATATATATATATATATATATATATATATATATATATATATATATATATATATAGAGAGAGAGAGAGAGAGAGATAGATAGATAGATAGATAGATAATGATTATAGTGTGGTATATCTAATAACAAAAGTGATGGAAACAAAAAAGAATCTAAATTAAATCGGCTAGATTATATACAAAAAAAAGAATTAAAATTCCCAGTGTCCCTCATTCCTGAATATGTGTCGTCGCACCAACGTATCAAATTTAGTCCGATGAAGCTCTAAATGACGAAACGCATCACATGAAAATTGTTTCCCATTTTGTCATACATTTCTTCCCCACACCTATATATATGTGTGTCTGTGTGTGTGCGCGCGTGCGCGTGCGTGTGTGTGTGTTCAAAAGTTTTACTTCGTATTTGAAATAGACTCCCATCATCATTTATTAAGCAGTGTGTATAACATCTGTTGGCCTGAGCATTCGAATAACTAAAGGAAATGTGTTCTCCAGCACGGAACGAAACTGTGTATCCCTATTATAAAATTTGAAGGAACAAAAAAAGTCGGATTATTTTTATATATATATATATATATATATATATATATATATATATATATATATATATTAAACCTAGAGAGCCAGACAAACCTACCAAGGTTTCACCTAAGCGGAGCGTCAGGGAAAACTGTCTCTCTCTCTCTCTCTCTCTCTCTATATATATATATATATATATATATATATATATATATATATATATATATAATCATTTCCACTTAGGTGGACACCTGAGATCAACACCTAGCAACGACAGTCTGTTTCATGCATAAACTAAACCTGATGGCCTAAATTTTGCGTCTAAGCATGAAACAATGTCATCGCTGGGTGTTGACCTCAGTGTCCACATTTATATTTACATACACTCAATCTTTGATATTAAGCACTTTAAACCAAACATATTGCATACCTTAAAACTATATTTTTTATCATTAATTTATATTACTGAATTATATTTTTTATCCTTTTTAAGACGTTCAAAATTTTGGTTAAAAATTTTGCTTCCCTTGCGTCAGCGGGGAACCAAGGATTAGTATAGAAAAATTCTAGCGTCATATTTGCATTGAAAAATACGTTGATTTGGAAATTCTTGCAAAAATTAAATAATTGTTGGATTTTAATGAAACTTTCAGGACTTATTCCAAATGCATAAAATCATTCTAGAAACGTTTCTTTTTTTTAGAAAATCTACGGAAAAGCATTTTATTACATCTGTTACCCTCCACTTGTATAATTTTATGAAATTTCGAGAAATTAACTTTTGAACTGCTTAATGTTTATATTAGATACGCTTTAAAAAAAAAAAAAAAAAAAGAATAGGACCCCAGTTACAAAAAATCCGCTCTGAACCGTAAAATAAAAAATGCAATAAAACTAAGACATTATTTGATTAGAAAAGCTTTTAATTGCTTTTACTAATAAGATTTTAATTTTAATTAGAATAATTCATAAAATTTTAAATCTTTTAAAATTCTTTATCAATTTGTACAGGTTTGATGATATTGTTATTAAGTAAAAACCATATTTACTAAACAGATATCTATACACAACATAATCTGAAAAGAGCGATAGCTATAGTAAAGTTAACGCCAAAGTACCTTAAGTTTAATAAGCTTTAATAAATATTACGAATAATATTTTCCTAATATTTTAAAGCTTACTGGGTAGTTAAAAATTGTATAAAAAGGCGTTCACGTTATATTCCTCAAGTAATATATCCACCGTAGAAAAATTAGATAAACTTCCGTCTGTCAGTGAAGCTGTCAATCTATCAACAGCTTAAATAAACACCTACCACCGTGTTAAAAATGCATTTTTGCGATATTTTAAACTTAAAGTAAGTAATACCTGTTTCAAATCAGATTAATATTCATCGAATAAAATTTCAGAAATGTATATTTTATTTTTTTTAAATAGTTTTTAACAAGGAGAATTACACTGTGATGACAGATGGCTGGCACAGTGGTAATATCACTGATTTTTATGATTTCAAAACAAAACCTCCATCCACTCAATTTAAATCAGTTTTGAAATACCGCAAAGTATTTTGCTTATTGGAAATATTAAATTTAAATCTATTAGCTTTAAATCAAAAGTAAAATAAAAACTTCAAGAAAGATTTTTCATTCTTAAAAATTCATTTTAAATCCTAGGTATGACGCATCAGTGGAGGTGTATATATATATATATATATATATATATATATATATATTATTATTATTATTATTATTATTAATGTAAGATTTATTTTTAGTGTATACCTGTGTTTGAATAGACGCCCCGTGTGTACTACGACTACCGGCTTGCGCTTTGAGAAACTTAATAAAGGATGTGCGTGCGCGTGCGCTGAGAACTGTTAAAAAATTAAACAATGTACAAGAGATTTTATCGTTTGTACAACTATTTTTTTTTTTTTTTTTGCGTAATCGGTTTCTTTTAGTTTCATATCTATCAACTTATTGCTGCTTTTGCTTTGATCAGTTTCTTTTTCGTTATTATTATTGACTAGATTTTTTACCCTTCTTTATCGACTCGCTTTCATGACAGGACTCGTCTTCGATTTTGTTCGCATTAAAACCAAAGCAAAAACAAAACAATGCCGACAATAACAATAAATAAATAAATAAATATCAACAGAAGAGTAAAGGTAAGGAATGGATGGTTTTTAAGACAGTGGTGGGTTGTTGACGTTTACAGTCAGGGTTAGCCCGGTTAGCTCCACCCATCGTCTTTACAAAGTGTGGCAACAACGCACAAGTAGGCGTAGATGTCCCGAGGCAAAAACTGAAAAACAAAACCTCTTAAAGAAACGAAAAATAAACAAATAAATAGAGCAGAATTTTTTTAAAAAATCCATTTAAAAAATGGGGGGGGGGGGGTTAAAAACCATTGGGGATGCTATCGACGCCCACGCAAATCAAGGAAGAGGAAGAGAAGTCGCTTTGTATATGAAACTGCACCACTAGTCAGAGATAACAAGCACCGTCTAAATACTAGAGGGTCAAAACGTAAAACTCTACGACAGACAATTTAGAAAGCAATGACAACACACACACACACACACGAGCGCACACACACACGCATACACACGCATACACACACACAAACACACGCTATAAGAGTTTAAAAACAAGTGAAGGTAGGTTGTTTAAAACCGTTCGGTCTGGTTCTCTTTCCCTTACCCATTCAACTTGGACCTCCCACAGAGCCATCAGAATATCAGCAGCACTAGTCGCGCATGTCTTCTACCGTCAGATCTTACCGACACAGCCGGGGGTAAGTCTCTTCATGCAGACTCAAGTTTGAGAAATGACGTTTGTTTTGTAAATTCTTCAGTGACTTAACTACCCGTTCCGACAATGAAACGTTGTTCAACTCCACAGTAAAATTTGTTCAAACCAGTCGATGTTCTTATCTGTCAAAAAGCAAGCGTCTGTAAATAAATATATATATGTGTGTGTGTGTGTTCACCCAATGCAAGGCCCAAGAGCCACTTGTTACTAAGGCAGTTTGTTGTAAGGTCGTAAAGGGAAGAGGAAGTGCCTATTATGAACATATGTAGGATAGATAACTTTTGAGCTTAGACATGAAGATGTTAAGATCGTAGTGATATCATCTTCGCGGGTGCCTGTCCCACAAAGTAACCTTTCTTGGGAAGAAGTTTGAATGGGATTTCCTCCTGGGCAATGGAATACGAAGTGGGTGTGGATGAGTCGACCTCTCTGTACGTGACATGGCGGGACCAAGCTGATTATGTCTGAATTTGTGTCACTAAGGAATGTAGATAGTTTGTCTAGTGATAGATCAGCAATGTATGCATGTCTTACTCCAAGCGTTATTTTAGTGGATACCCATGTTTGAGTAGACAGTCCGTTTTTTCAACGGTGTGAATTATCTTTACAGGTCAACGCGTAAAGAGAATGCCCTATTTCCGCAGAGTCCGAACCTGCGTTCCTCATTGTAGAGGAAACTACCATCTGATCCGAGGTGCTCGGCAACAGAGAATGTCACAGCCCAACAAGATCCAATTACTTCTTTTTAGAACGCACATCTACTGATTCAAACAGTATACGTAATCCACACTGTTTAAAAAGTGGCGTGTCTATTCAAACAAAGATATCTATTAAAATACTGTTATCAGATGACGTTATCAGTATAAGATTTTAAAAAATCCATGAATTCTTCATATATATATATATATATATATATATATATACAAGGTGTATCAAAAATACTTTTACAAACTTTGTGGGTGGATTCCTAACACCAAAAACAAAGTAAAATGTCCATATAAATGTCCAAAAGGCCATCGTTGTAACTCAACACAGCAACTAATAACAAATGCTTCTACACACGCATACACCCGTCGGATCATTGACTGGCGGACCATTTCAAATACTCCCACACGGTGTCAAATGGTTTTGCAGGCCCCATGAGACGTTGATGCATCGTCACTGCATTATTAATGCCTGCTGCATAAACCAATAAAATCTACAGATAAAAATCCAAAGGAATGCGGTCAGGGGAAGGTGCCGATCATGGAACCGGTCTTCACCTACCTATCCATCTTTCATAGTAGATGACAGCCAGTGCATTGCGAACAACGTGACTAAAATGTGCTGGAACACCATTATGTATGAACCACATGCGTCTTCGTATCGAAATCCCTGTAGTCAGCTCCTGTAAGACGTGCTGGGATAACATATGGACCTACCAGACAGTCACCCACAATTCCATCCCACACATTAATCGTAAACTGATACTGGTGTCTAGCCTGTATGGGGATTCCGATCCGCCCGCAAATGTTGGTAGTGTAAATTTGTAATTCCATCTCTTCCAAATGTTGCCTCATTCGCAAACAAGACTGAAAAGACAAACAACGGATCGGTAGGTTGTGCAATAAACGATCAGTAACAGTACTCTGTGGTGAGTGATCAGAGAACGAAAGACCCTGAACACATTGCAACTGATACGGATACAGGAGCTGCTCTTGACCTACCCTCCATACGGTACTATGAGATGTACGACATACTAGGGCCACTTGACGTGTGCTGATACCTGGATCATCACCGACAGCCTGTAGAATATGATCTTCGGTCTTCCTCGATCCATAGTTTGTAGTGCCACGCATCCGG
This sequence comes from Acanthosepion pharaonis, assembly GCA_903632075.3. Taxonomy (NCBI): domain Eukaryota; kingdom Metazoa; phylum Mollusca; class Cephalopoda; order Sepiida; family Sepiidae; genus Acanthosepion; species Acanthosepion pharaonis. Next base: position 5,092,451 of record CAHIKZ030001113.1, read on the forward strand.
TCTCACCAACCCAGCAGCAAAAGTTGGATCACTAGGCTACCTTCGATCTGTAAACGCAATCTGATACAGCCGTCCATTACTATTCGCGCGGCCGTATGTAAAAATCATATCTGCCTGCTCACGATATGAATATCCTGCCATTGCTAAACAGAATACTTCTCAGTTTACTGACTACCACACACGTTAAACGTTGAAGACTGACTAACCACAAATGTACACGAATGACAAATGTAACCTAGTCTACATGGCAACAGCGCCATCTACCGTAAACTTTTTAAAACTTAATAACTCAAAAATGAAGCATTTGCGGACATTTTTATATGGACTTTTCTCGTAATTTTGGTGTGAGGAACCCACCCCAAAGTTTATAAAAATATTTTTGAAAAACCATATATATATATATATATATATATATATATATATATATATATATATATATATATATATAATATTGGGGTCACATACAGATTAAATATGGATCGGAATCCGACAGAATGAGTTATGGAGAAAGAAGAAGAAATAAATTCTGGTATTTGTAATTTTGTATTGTTTGATTTTCATCGATTAATCAGGCTTCACGTACATTTGACTTGTTTAAACAACGTTGGTATTATTTATTAGTATAATTTATGGCGTTTAGATAGATAGATAGATAGATAGATAGATAGATAGATAGATAGATTTCTGTAGAGCTCCTACATTTGGTGTGCATACTTTTTCGATCTTATGGGAGGTTCTAAAGTAAAGAAATTTTGATTCTCATGAAGAAAGAGAGCCTTTACTGAGAGAGGGTCCTTAACAATAAATAATAATCACCGGGAATTTATGTTGCTGCAATACATAACTAATCATACAGAAAAAAGAAAAATTTTCGATTTATTTGTCATACAAAAATAATTAGACACATTTAATGAAACACTAATAAATAGTTTATAAACAATTCTTCAGTTGTAATCTTGACTTCCTATACGGTAGTCTTACCCGCTTGTTTTTGACGTTAACACGTCTTCAGCTAATTTTAAAATATTTAATAAGCTTATTTAACTTACTAAGCTAGCAAACGTCAAAATCGGAGGAAATGCTAAGTATGAAGATTGTTTTGCGTCAGTTTTCAAATTGACTATTTTAATTACGTATTTGCTACCGACAGTAAATCCCAGATTTCCAGTATCTGCCGATTCCTGCAATACAGCGATGTCTGGACAATATTCTCGTTTCCTGTAATTTCCAATTATTATTATTTTTTTTTATTTTTATTTTGTGTAGTATGAGTTGTCCCCAAGTCTCAACGTCAGTTCAAGAGAAAAGATTTTTTTTATCAGAAAATGCAAAAAGATTAGGTACCGTGCAATCTTGGAAAGAAAAATATGTACTTGTGGTCACTGCATGGAGAGAAACCTACGCAAGATGTGAGAAGTAGCTACGAGTATGATTTTCTCGCAATTTATATATTTTCACAGTTACAAGGAATTTGACTCACATAATTGTTTGTTCCTCTTGATACAATTCTTAAAGCCCCAATAACAATCGGTAATATTGTCTTGAGATATTCTACATGCTACTAATTTCTATCTTGAGATCATTAAATTATTATTTTTTTTTAATTTTTTATTTTCTTTGATTTCTGGCGTTTACACATTTCTTTCCGGGTCCCGCACAGGGACCTAAGGTTAGAAATGGCATCATGACAATTTTCCACTGACAAAAAAAAAAAAAAAATAATAATATTACATAGATAAAGCCCTTCGTAAAGTGTGGGCTGTATTTGTCAGAACAATTTTTTGTATCTCCTTGAGGCATGGACTTCCAGGAATCGCTTCAATTATTCTACTGGAATCTTTTCCAACCAGTCCTAGGGCTCCAACTACAACAGAGATTGTTGATGTCCCCATATGCCACATTTTTGAGATTTCTATTTCAAGGTCCTTGTATTTTGACAGCTTTTTGAATATCTTCAAAGATACATTGCAGTCAGCAAGGACTGCCATGTCAATAAGGAAGCACTATCTGGGCGGTTGGCTTTGATTGTTCTGTCAGTGTGTATTGCATTATTATTATTATTTACTTAGGTTTCTGTTGTATACACATTTCCTTCCGAGTCCAAATCAAAGACCTAAGGTCCGAAATGGCATCATGACATTTTCCATTGAGCATTTAAAACACAAACCTAAGATCACACACATTTTACATAGATAAAGCCCTTTTTAAGGCGTGAGCTGTACTTGTGAGTACATTTTTTTTTGTATTTCTTTAAGTCTTGGGCTACCAGGAATCCCTTCAGTGAGTCGATTGGAACATTTTCCAATCAAACCCAGGGCTTCAACTATAACTACAACTGGAAATTTTGATAGCCTCACGTGCAACATTTTTGAGATTTCGATTTTAAGGTCCTTGTACTTTGATAATTTTTTTAAGATATTCAAAGATAAACTTAGAGTCTGCAGGGACTGCCATATCAATAAGAAGGCATATTCTGTTTTTGTGATCTCTGATCACGATGTCTGGGCGATTAGCTTTGATTGTGCTATCTGTGTGTATTTTAAAGTCCCATAAAATTGTTACAGGTCCTATTTCTGTAAACGGGTCTGGGTGGTGTTCATACCAATTTCTTGCAGTTTTCTTTCCGTAGAAGTTGCATATTTTCCAAAGCAGATATTGGCCCACTCTGTCATGCCAGTTATTATATTCAGTGGGTTCCAATAACATGCCAAATGATGTATGATGGTCAATTTCTTCTGGATAATTATCACAGAATCTGCATTTTATGCTTACACCTTTTTTCAGTATGTCTGCTTGGTAAATTCTAGTTAGCAAAAATTGGTCATGTGCAGCAAGAATAAAACATTCGGTTTCAGCTTTTAACCCCGCACTACGTAACCACAGATTGGTAAGGGGTTTGTCTACATCAGCTTGTTTGGTACGGGCAGAGTACTGACCATGAAGAAGCGTATATTGCCATCGTTTCTGCATTTGGTACATTGCATTTGCTTTTCCCTTCTTTTTTAGGTTACTTGCCGCTGCAGTAGGTGTATTTGGGTTTATTTGCACTTCTTCGCACACTTGAAAATTCCCTTTTAAATTTGTTGGCTTCCTTTATTACTGAATAAAGTTTCTTATTTCTTTTGTTGGCTTCATTTATTACTAATTAAAGTTTCTTATTTCTTTATTTTATTACTATTACTTTTTTCTATTTTATTATTATTATTATTATTGTTGTTGTTGTTGTTGTTGTTGCATTTACATGTTCACACTAGATGTCTGCTTGCTGTCACTGGAGTTCAAATGGCAAGACTTCTCAGATATGCTGTACCTTCGTCAATGTTCTTTTCAACCACAGCACTGCTATCGAATGAAAATTCAACTTTTCCATAATTCTTGAAATATTACAGCCCACGCCTGAGATCAAGCGACAATAGGTCTCCTCAATTCTCCAACACACTTCTTCGTATTTCAGCTGGATGGTTCCAACTATTCCTCTTATTTCCAGACTTTTCAGGATTTACGAATTTTCATATTCACTCCAGATATCAGGTCGTTGTTGGGATCAAATGACAGCAAATCTCCTTGGATCACTAGCATCTTCCTCAGTATCCATTTCAACCTCAACACTGCCATTTTCTGGATAGTATCAATTCTTCCCGGATTTATACTTCCTCCAGCTGTGTTCTTTGTCATTAAAATCCAAGTAATAAACTAAACATTTTGAATGTTGATTTTAAATGCAGACACACAGGCAAAATAATTTTATTTCCCATGTGGCCCAAGGCCAAGCTAAGGTGAACTTTGTAACTAAGTACAAATATCATGTAAAACAACTAGAACTATTAAGAGGTCATTGATAGCGGTATACTGATTTTCATAGTATTATTTATTATCGATTTCTCTGGAAAAAAGAAGGAATTTTATTTGTATGTCATATCAACATACATGTCTCATAGTTAACAGGTGAAATCATTTATTTTGTAAAAAGCATAACATTAATAAAAAAAATATGGACGTATATTTAGCTCTTAAAACTGTGCCAACTAGATTACGATCGAGAGTAAATGAACTGGAAACTCATGGAGGAATCAAAACTAGCGAGAATACATCGCTGCTGGGGTCTTTTTCAGAATACAAAAAGGGAAGATGAGATATGTCCTGTCATTCAGGCTCCATCAGTAACCTCCATACAATTGTGTGAACATGAAACTTGGTGAATGCAGCAAACTGGTCCCCACCAAAATAGAAAAATATTTACAACAGTGTAACGTCAGCCGTACACTGAGAACTGTGTAAACAAATTGGGTTCAACTATGTGGACAAATAGTATCAGCATAAAGTAGAGAATACCATACAAAATACTTTCACTACTCGCTGTTGGCCTAAGTGTACACTTATACACACACACACACACACATATATATACATACATACATATATATATATGTGTGTGTGTGTGTGTGTAAAGAGAGAAAGAAAAAAGAAAATGACTTATAGCGAACGAGAAAAAAATTTTGAAATTTGTCAGCCAATAAGTAGATAGATAGATAGATAGATAGATCATTTCTTAATGAAATTTTAACCTTAGCAACATTAACCAATTAATACGGACTTGATCTAAATGGTTCTTTACAAAATAACACAGTAAATAAATACAAAATACAAATCACACTAATGCCTCCTATTTTAACAACAAATAAATGTACCTGATCCAAAAATAGTTACTATTTATTTTCAAAGGTCATGATATGTTTATTTCTCAGCCCAGATGTTCAAGATATGGAAGCTTTAACAAGAGACATTTGTCAAAAAAAAAGAAAAAAAAGTGAGGTCAAGTGGAAAAAAGGTCAGATTATGGAAATTTGCATTTTTGGCGGGACAATCTTACTCGACAAAATGGCCGAGAGAAATCTCGCTGAGACTTTTCGTTGTCAGTGGGTTCAATGAACAGACGATACCTCGAATCACTGACAAGCGTTAACAAAAGCATTTTCAAGTGTCTTCGAATTTCAAATACGGGACATATCACTTTTGTTAAGGTTTGTGTACAGTAAAAAGATGGCCGCAGGCTGAAAACCTTCTCTAGTGTAAAAGGTTGATAAAAAGTTTATTTGCGACAAACGTTAAAAATATCCTAATTTTTTTATATTTTATTTTAAAAGAAAAATGCAGTTTTTCTGAATTTAATTGAATCCGAAGGCAACACACACACACACACACACACACACACACACACACAAATATACACACGCATGCTCTTTCTTTTCCATTTTTTTGTAGTGACAATTTGAAGAGTTTGTTAAATAACACCTCAAAATTTTACAATTTTGTGAAGAGCATCAATTTTTAAGTTAATTACCTGCAGTGAGGTCGAGAGATTATTTTGGCATCTAAACCTGTTCAGTTTTCAAAACGCAGTTAATTGCTTAGAGCATTCAACTGTCAACTAGGATGTCTGTTTTCATTTCGGAATCTCGTTGACCATTACACTGATAGCGCCAAAATGTGACAAAGTTTTGGCTCTTTAAATTGACATAGCACTCAACTGAGAGTAGGTAGTTATATAAAACTGACGAAACCTCAGAGAAAGCTGAATAGAAAAACTCGTTTGATCTGTGGTCTATCAGTAGATGAAATACTATCATATTTAATGCACGTTCGTCAAAGTCAAACCCGGGTAAAATCCAAAATTTCTAGTGTTGATTGTTTTTAAACAGGCAGAATTTTCCCAACCGAAAGATGGACGTACATTCTGTTAGATTTTATTATGCAAGTCCACGTTTTCGAAATAAAATTGGAATTAACCAACCGATCTTAGCAGAATTTTCAGGGTATATTTATATATAATAAAGTGTTCGTTTCTTTTAGATCCCGGTGATCCGTTGAATGTTTGTTACATAAACGTACTATGTGAATTTCAACGTAGAAGACCTGTTTTATTATAAATATTTATATATAATATTATATATATATATATATATATATATATATATATATATATATATATATATATATATATATATATATATATATATATATATATATATATATATATATATATATATATATATATATATATATATATATATATATATATATATATATATATATATATATATATATATATATATATATATATATATATATATATATATATATATATATATATATATATATATATATATATATATATATATATATATATATATATATATATATATATATATTACATTTCATACAAAAGATTCCCCTGAATCGCAAGAATGATACAACCTCAAATGAGAAACGAAATATAAATTTAGTAAGTAATAGAAACACGATTCTGGAAATTGCGGAAATATCAACAGATATTAAAAAATAAAATTTAAAACATTGGCAAGATAACAAGAAAAACTAACTTTAAGAATATCGCGAAGATATTTGAGAAAAACTGAAAAGAAAAATAATTTGAAGAATCTGGTGTCGCGAATGTAAACAGACAGATGAGATGTAGAATGTTAACAACATTTTTTGAAGACATGAAAATAATCAAACTACTCATCACAAAGAGAAAAGTGCTAGTTGAGCGAAGAAGATATATAAAAACTGATTTTTTTTAGTGATGAATATTAAACTTTGAATGGACCTGATTGTTGAAAAAATAGTCAATCGACAAGACAAAAGTGAGGCGGGTAAAGTAATGTTTTAGTCTAGTATTGTAGGTTTCTAAAAATATAGGTCCCTTTATATTAGATCACAGTGTAAAAATAAACGCAAAGAATTATTATAAGTTTTTGAGCAAGTTTTTTTTTGGTTGTGGTACAAGTAACAATCAAGAAACTTTAAACTCAAATGTATATTCATCGAAAATAATGCTCTCTCACATTCTGCATTCTTGCTCATCTTGCAAAAAAACAGCTTTCAAAGAAACCAAAATTAATGGAATCCGCCTCAGACTTCAATCTAATAGTAAACGTCTGACACATCATTAAATAATCTATCAAATTGGAACGAAAGATCTGTCTGATTTTTTAGGTGAAAACGTTGAACAAAATGTATTAAAATATTGCCTCTTTATGCTGTTTAGTAATGCTACTATGAGTAATTTATATATTTTTCTTTGAGAATATATATTATTTATAATATAGTTCGGAATTTGCCTCTATGTTCATCCCAACTAACGAATATATTACTCTATGAGTTTTATGAATGTGTCGGCATAAGTGTAATTGCAAAATCCATTCAGCTCGCTTATGGTGTCAATGCATTGAGTGGAAGAGGTTGTAGGAGGTGCTTTTCTCCATTTCAAAACTAAAAAAAAATTAATCTAGAGGACGAGCCTAGGGAGGGTCATCCAAAAGAGGTTGATTCAGAGGGTTTGGAATGTATCGGTACAGTAAATCCTGCCATTACGACCAGGGAAATCAGCGAGAAATGTAATGTTAGTCATAGGACAGTCTTATGCGAATTGAAGAAGATTGAAAAGGTTTCAGTATTTGGAAATTGGGTTCCGCACGATCTGTCTCCAGACAATTGCCAACAATGTGTCAATTGTTGCAAGTCATTGCTTACAAGACAACTCTTTTTGGACAGGCTTATTACTAGTATTTAGAAATGGATCCTTTACAATAATTTTAAGCGTTGTCGTCGGTAGATCAGCTGAGGAATCATATCTTCTCAGCAACCGAGAAGAAATTTCATCCACCCAATATTGTATTGAGTACATTGTCGGATATTCAAAGAATCATCAATTAGAAACTGTTAGACAATAATCAAACAATCAACGCTGATTTCTACTGCCAACAACTTCATCATTTGAAACAATTTTTGGACAGAAAGCGTCCATCCTTAGTCAACAGACTAATCTCCCATCGCGATAATTACCATCATCACACTGTACGATTGATTAAAGATCTTTTAGAGCAGCTCGATTGTGAAAAATTCTTTTGTCCTCAGTATTCTCCCGACATTGTTCTCTTTGATTATTACTTTTTTAGGGGTTAAAGTTGACATAAAGATAAGGGGTTGAACATGAGTTTATCTCGTGTTTTACATCAAAATCTAAATAATTTTACAAACGTGGCATCTGTAAACTTATTGACAGATGAAATGACGTGCTAGGAAGCAACAAAGGTTATAGTGATGATTAAATATTTATGTAGTATCTTTATTTGTAATATACATGATAAAATCGGACAGAACCTTTGCTCCAACCTGATATATTAGAACGAAAACAACATTTATGCTAAGAAGATCTCTGTCAAGTAATAAAAAATTGCCACAAGTAACGTTAAAGTCGAAACAACATCAAAGTTAACAAAACCAAGGGTGAAAAGACTAATAACGGTTAAATGTCAAGAAGAATTTAGACATATCATATAATGTTTTTAATCAGATATCATCAGTTCTCAATTCGGTATCTATACTATGACAAAACTATTTACTTATATTTTAATAGTAAGTCTGATCGGTTCGATAAAGTTAAAGTAGCACCTGATCTTAAAAATGACCAACGATCTGTTGCTAACTGTGGTAAGGAATGGCTTGTTAATTTTAAAACCTCCAAAACAAAACTGCTTCCTTTTAATCGTCTGAGAGAATCTTTTTTGCTTTCCATCAACATGGTTGATTCTAACTTCCAAGGGGGTGATTCGTTGAGCCTTCTCGGACTAATGTTTTCCGTTAACATGAAGTGGAAACATTATATTGAATCAATTGCCATGTCTTCTGCTAAGAAAGTTGGTTCAGTGCGTCCTGCTAGACATTTTTCTCACCAGACTCTATCATACATATTTATAAGTCTACCATTTGTCCTTCCTTTAAATATTGCTGCCATATGTGGTATGAAGCTTCTGCTATATATTTAGAGATTCTTGATGAAATCCAAAGAATATGTAATGTCATTGGTCCTGGCCTGGTATCTCGGTTTCAGTCCCTTTCCCACCGTTGTAACGTAGTTTCTCCGAGTCTTTTCTACAAATATTTTCATGATAATTGTTCTGGTGAGCTTTCCGCTATGCTACGTAGACTCTATGAATTTAAGCGCAGTGCTAGATTGGCGGCAAAGTCTCATCATTTTACAGTTGAAATGGCTAGATGTAACCGTAAGTTCTATGCTAGCAGTTTCTTCTATCGATCTTCTCGCTTGTAGAACTCTCTTCCGACTTCTCGCTTCTTCAATCAACTTTGATTTTAAAAAATGTATATACAATCGCTATCTTCTGTCTTCTTAATTCTTATCTTTTTATTGTCCCCCCTCTTTTTTTTCTCATCTTCTTTAACGCTTAATAACCGTTGCGTCTTACTGGTTTTATTACCTTGCTTGGGGTGAAATGATTAAAAAAACTGATATGTTTCTCTGGCTTATACCTGTTGCTATATGTTTGTAATTTTCGGCCTTCTTCATGTGTCTGTCTACGTACTCAAACTGAATTCTTTCTTTAATGCACGAAGTACATTGCCCTCACTCCGCTTTCCAATGTGCTATCAACAAGATTTGGTGTCGACTTTTCATGTGTATGACTATTCTGACTCGTTTTTTTTTTTTTTTTTTTTTTCGAGTGCGCCTTCTTTCTTAATCTAGGCCCGTGGGGTTTACGTCATATCATGTTGAAACATCTGTTCCCGTTCGATCATCGAAGTTGAGCAACGTCGTGACTGGTCAGTACCTAGATGGGTAACTGTTTGGTCACCAGTTGCTGTAAGCTTGGACGTGCGAGTGATGCAACAGATAACGACTCAGAATTGTTAATCGGAAAGACGAGTTTAAATTCCAGTCGAATTAGTTATATTCACTTACGCGCAAATACCCTTAGAAAAGGTATAAATCCACCTCTTCTCCTCTTAGCTATGGGTTAATTAGTAAGACTTGTATCTCTAATTCATTATTATTTTAACAAATGCTTACAATATAATAAGAAAATATTTTCTGGCTTTAAATAACCTGCATAAGAAAACACATCCGTAGAAAACAAATCAATCAAGCAATAGGCTTGTGGATTGAAGAAAGCGTTTACCAATACCGATTTTCTTGCGAAACCATTGGCTAAATATGTCCAACACTGGAAGATGCTACAAATCTAAAATATTGACCTAAAAACTCTAATTATGTCCTTAAATAGACTAATAAGATCTAGACTCTCGTATTGATGTCATTCATAGCATTCAACTCATTCAGAGGTATCAAAACTATCAACTGTATTGTTATGGAGTGATTTCACAGTGGAGGCTTGTATTTGTACTGTCAGTCCTAAAATAGGTTCGACGTACAAAACGTTAGGAACTTGATATAATAGGTATAACGCAGAGAAATCTAGTTGTGGGGGCTGATACATTAATATCCGACTAACTGTCGTCCGGCATCAACTGACTGGCCAACTCACTGAGCGGCTCACTCGTTACTCTTACTACTCCTACTTATTATAGGTGGGAGAGTCTATTAACTATAGAATAGGTGTGTTCCACTACATGCATACAAACGTCTTCTCAGATCAATGATTAAAAATGGTCCCAAACGTTTGAACTCTATAGGTATTTGTAAGTTTTTATTGTTATATATATATATATATATATATATATATATATATATATAAACAATAAAATCTTGAGACACGTGTTGATATAAATAGCAAGAATTTGTATTTTCTTTTGTGATGTGAATTACAGAATATTAGTAGGGTGTGTGGAAAAATGTTCTCAATGTGTTTTTGTTTAAAAAATGTTCTCAGTGTGTTGTTGTTTAAAAGTCAATGCTTACTTGGTTTGTTTCCGAGAATTTCGTTTGTGAGGATGGCGTTTGAAATCGCCTGTTTTCGATCTTCACGAAATGCCGGCAAAGACGTGAATTTCTGTACTACTACTTATCTACTCTACTACTATGTGTATCCTAGTCTACACTATTCTATTCTACTGACTCTCTTGTGGTGGAAGGGTCGTTTTTATAATGGTGAGGGTAGGATGATGGAATATCATTCTTTTCTATCATCACTGATGATAAACTTATTTTTAGAATGATGAAATATCCTTATTTTTTATCACTGATGGCAATGTTATTTTTAGGATGATGAAATATCATCATCATTCTAGACAACAACATATTAAAAAATTTTCTTTCATCAGATCTTACACGCTGGCGCCAAAGAATCAAAAACAAAAAACTTTACCAACTAATAAAGCCCACATCACTTACAGACTTCCAGCAGAAGTAACAAGTAAGTTACTAGAAGAGAAATTAATAACAGATGTTGACTTTGCTTAAACGAAGAAAACTGCCATCAATACTAAAATGAGCGAGTTAATGGACTTAAGGAACTCATTTTCCTGAAAAACTATTTTAAGATAAAGATTTTATAAATTTCAACAGACCATAACGCTTACTTTTCGGCCAATGAATATCGAAGGTAACGGACAATTTCAGCATAAGGATTACTATAGTCTAAATGAAGTGTCCAGTATAGTTTGAGGTTTAGCAGGATTTTTTCACATGTGTAGTAAATTTGATATTTACTACGCGCCTGATTACCGTGACCTTATGCCAGCTTAAGCTCATCTTAGTAAAATGAAAGGCGAAGGAATCACGCAAAAAATGTTGTACTTGAAAATCTACAAAGGCTATGGTAAGTGGTATGTGTAACAGTCTCAAGATATTTCAAAATATAAACGATGTTATGCATACATTTAATCATTTTACTTTATTCAAACATGTCAAAGCTATTTTTATTTTTTAAAGGTTGTTGAACTGAATGCTTAGTTACATTGCGTTGTTGTGTAAATAAATGTATTACTAGACAGTTGTTAGAGGAAAAAAGACTGAATTTTGAATAAATAAGAAAATATATCGCAATTTCGGGCCGGGATCAATGCATAGAATAGGATTAAGTCCGGCAATTATTTAATACATTTTCTGTTTATGCGTTATTTTAATAGATACAATTTATTTAAGTAAATGATCTTTTTTTTTTTAAATTGGCAGTATTAATTACATTTACCGGTTTGCAGGTTCGAGCAATTGCGTAGAAAATATGTGCTGCTCCGGTAAACAGAAAATATATTAAATAATTGTCGGACTTAATCCATTTCATATGTTGTCAATGTCTACGTTAATATACGTTTCGTAGGCAGATATGATCGTTCGGGAAAGATCGTCGAAGATTTGTTGTTTATAAACAGTAATTCAGACTTTGCTAACCAGACGCTTCTTAGAGGCTAAATTGTTAACAGCACATCAGATCAACTGATGGTTCTCTTTAGGGTTACAGGTTCGATTCTTGTTGGAGACGCACATATTTTCTACGGAGTTTCTCAAACATTAAACCCGGTAAATGCAATTAATACTGTTTATTTTTATAAAAAAAAAACACAAAAAAAAACAAAAAAAAAAAACAGAACATTTGCTTAAATAAATTATATCTATTAAAATAATCTATAAACAGAAAATATATTAAATAATTGTCGGACTTAATCCATTTCATAATATATGAGTCGAATTCGTTAATTTCGTAAGTTTCAATTTACGAAAGTAATGAGTTCAAGTTTCAATGAAGAGCTTCATGTTTTAAGTTTTCGTTTGTGGCTTTGTTCCAGATTAAGATTAGTAAATAATAAATACTTCTAGGGCACCTACAATAGAGAAATAATTGGAAATCTTATCTAGAAGATCATTGTAATTTTAATCCTGAACATTTCATCATTACCGAGTACACCTTGAATTTTCTCCGGTCATAATGAACGATTGTACAATAAATGAGGTTCCTTATTAGAACGGCATTCAAGCTCATGCCAGACCTCAAGCAGAACTTATATATACGATCCATCTCTAAAGATGCTGAAAAAAAATAGTTGGTTCCATGATCACAACAATCTTAACCTGTTCAATAACTTCTACTTTCTTAAATTCACACAGGCGGACTATCGCATGTTTCAAATCAAGTAACTATCAATGCGTTTATCTTTCTCAAATGTCATATCTGAGTAACATACAGTGTCTATTACTGAAATAAATATAACATTTGGTTATATATATATATATATATATATATATATATATATATGTGTGTGTGTGTGTGTGTGTGTATGTGTGTGTGTGTGTGTGTGTGACGATTGCATATAGCATGAAACAGACTGACGCCTCTAAGTGTTGACTTCTATGTTCACTTTTATATTTACACACGCTCTATCTCTGATATTGAGCACTTTAGCCCATAAATATAGCACATCTTTTGACTATATTTCTTCATATATATATATATATATATATATATATATAAATGACCTGACGATTGCGTTTAAGCATGAAACAGAATGTTGTCGCTAGTTGTTGACCTCAATGTCCAATTTTATATTTACATACGCTCTATCCTTGATATCGGGTACTTTAACCCATCATTATAGTATACCTTAAAACTATATTTTTATCGCACACACGCGCGCGCGTGTATCTGTGGGTGATAGGAAAAGAAAAAATAGGAAACGTTTTAATTTGTTTTCCTTATTCTGTCATTCTGTTGTATTCCAATCCATATATGATCTCAATTCATATATTTATATAGTACTTGGGTTAACAAAAACTACGGCGCCTTCTTTGATGAATTTCAACTTAACATCAAAAAGCTAATCAGAGAGATAGAAAGGATTATTATAAAATAAATAAATATAATATATATATATTATTCAATGAAACATGCTTGAATGAAGATATGCTACCTAAATATATATATATATATTTATATATATATATATATATATATATATATATATATATATATATATATGCCTGTGTGTTTATGTTTATTCGTGTACCCCCATCATATTTGAGTTTGTTTATGGTTCTCTGAATCCACACCCAAACACCACTAAACAAACATACGTCATGCCATTTGAAAATAAAAAAAGCGTGTGAATGGAATTTAAGTTTAAGTCACCGTTCCCAACGACCACTATTTTTGTTTCTTTCCCTTTTGTCCTAATACAATATCTTCAAGAACAGAGCATCAGCAAAATCCGCCCGAAGCAAGTAAAACACTAAAGTGTCTTAATTTTCATTATCTCTTTTTTTATTTCTAAGATCTACTTTTCCATTTTTGACGATTCCCTGACGTCGCTACCCACATTTCTGTCTTCCCTTATCTAAAAAGCGCTATTTATCCCTTACTTTCGTTCTCTCCGCTTCATCCCGTTTCCCTATGAAGATCCCGTATCCCACAAACTTTACCACCGAGCGAGCGCTAACCATCACCGTCCCTTTCCTCAGACTCGTTTGATCTCTGGCTTGGGATGTTGTAATATTTCCAGTTCTAATGGAGGAGAAAGAGTCAGTTCTCTTGAAGGAATTGTGATGACGAGTCCCAATTAGAGCAACAGACAGCAACGTTCTTCAGTGATCTGCTTCCTGTTCCTCTTTCTCTTTGACCTTAGAGCCGCGAAGAGAAAGCATGCTTCAGTGCCTTCGTTCTTCAAGATAAATTATTTTAGCCCTTCTCGCCAAGGCATCGTCTTTCCTGGCTTTGTAGTTTTGTTTCTGTAATCTACTCACAGTGCTTCTCTTTCTCGTTTTCCCTTCGTCGCTCAAGATCCCCTATTTTCTGATAAACTGAAGATGTCTTATAGTGTCAGCAATTGGTCCTTTCAATTATGTCAGCGTTTGATGTTAACCTCTTAAAACTCTCGTCCTTTTAATTCTTCTTGTTATACTGGCAATCAGGCTTGTTTTATATTATCAATAACTCTTATGGTTTGTTCTTGTGTCTTCATCCAGAAAAATTCTAGCCAAACGCTACAGATCTCTTCACAATACAGTTTTTACGCTTTTAGAACATGCTTTCTTGATCTGCATTTGCAGGTTAGATTCAAGGTTTATATTTGCTGATAGGTACCTCTACTGAATTTTTTTACCAGGATATTAAAAATATTAAAATAAGAGTGAATCATGTCATAAATAAAGAGTATGAATATCAACATCAGCCATTATTATTTTCCGTTTACAGTATTTTTCTTATTATCCATAATACCATCGCCACCAACTCCTCCTACTCCTTCTTCTCCTTTGCTATTTCTTCTGGTCATCTTCTTTCATTTTTTATTATTTTCCTTCCTTTTCTCCTTAATCCTCCCACTTTTTTTTCGCCAATTTTCTTCTTGTTTCTTTTCAAATGTATCAGTGGAGAGTGTAGATTTCATAAGCATCTGTTATATAATAATTTCAGCCAAGTCGGACACAAAGATTTTAAATATATTACAAATCAAAAATGTCTTATTTACGCTAAATCAACTTTTGAATCGTGAACCACGTGACATCTGACAATTTTTACTATGTCTTTAACATAAATTCTTTAAAAAAATATTTCGAATATATTAAATTGAGCAAGATCCAAAACTAGAAACGTGATTTGCTTTAAAATATATATAAATCTTTATTTTTATTTAAGAGCTGTAGGATAATCTCTAAAAATATTCTCTCAGCACATCTAAATATACATTCTAGTTTATTAGATCACGAAAAAACGTTAAAATATAAAATGAACGAACAAATGAAAATTTTTATAAACGTTTTGAAAACTGACCGAATTCCTATTCGTAATTATGGTCAAAATTACTGATTTCATTTTATATAAGCTAAATTTAGTTTAATACTAAAGGGTAATCTAGAAGGTATTGTACCTGTCTTCTAAGTGGAGACGGTCATCAGACGAACTTGATAAATATTTTCGTATTTGAATATCCATCAGTCTATTCGACAGGTACCAATCCTATAGCCTGACATTCTTTTTATCCAATCGAAATCTAATGGAAACATTTCATTTACATTTGATTTATATTTCTATCAATCTTTTCTACAGATACAAATTCTACAGCCTCATCTACTTTTACTTTGACCAGAATTTAACTAAAAGGTCTTATTCGCATTTACTTTTTGTTTGTGTTTCTGCTAATTCACTATATATATATATATATATATATATATATATATATAAGTTGTACCTTTTTAAAACCGACAAGAATTTGATCAAAAGAGTTTATTCACATTTACTACTTGTTTGTGTTTCTAATAATCAGTTCTACCGGTACAAGCTGATCTATTCAACCTTCAGAAGCTAACTTTTTTTCTACAAAAAAGTCTAATTTAAATTCTGTCATACAATTTTCACCATGTTTTCCATTTATGCTTTTGCTACTTAAAACATAATATACTCATAATAATTAGGTCACATGTGTTTTGTCGACTTCTAATTTACCGTGTAACAAATAATTTACCATGTGACCTCCAAATAATTCGACAAAATGGCTGATCTGACCTGGTTTTGGAACCTTGGAAATCGAACATCGGACTTGCATTTTTATTTGAGTGACCAGATGTACACAAAATAAACTGTCCAATAAATTAACCACAAGTGAGTTCAAAACCTATGAAAGGATCAAATTACCCGGGTGGAAAGTTTCTTTTTCTTTACTTTTCATGCTTTCTTTGCTTTCTTTTTCTTTTCTTTTTTTTTTTCGTGTTCTCTTTTTTTTTTAAATTAAGAAATATCTGCCTCAGCTTCTCCTCAGATTGTCTTCAGAATCTCTTGTTCAATTTTATACGTTTTTACTTGCTTTATGTTCTTGCATGTAATGATTATTCCCCGTCTCACTCTATTTCTTTCTTCTTACCTATTTTTTCATCCTTTCTTCTTCCATTTTTATTTTTTGTTATTTTTCTCATTCTTTCATATCTTTTATTTTATTTTATTTTCTTTCATTCTTCCTTAATATCTTTTCTTGCATTTTTGTATTTCCCTTCTTTCTTACTGTTTGCTTTCTTTCTTATTTTACTTCTGTCCTTTCTTTAACTACGTTGTTTCACCTTTTCTTTTTTCTTTTCTTCATTTTGTGTTTTTACTTCTTTCTTCTTTCATTATCCTCCCCATTCATTTTTATTTTTAATTATTTTTCTTTTCCTTTTATTTTTCATTCTTTTTTTTTTCCTTCCTTCTTACTTTTTTATTATCTGATTTTCTCACTTTCACTTTTCCAGTTTATAAAACTAAAATTTCCTGAAAACCACTCGCGTTGTTGTTGTTGTTGTTCTTCTTCTGTTTTGGCTATTTTCTATTTCTTTCATCCTTTCACCTTTTCTTCGTTCTTTTATCGCGTTCCATAAATTTCATCTTCTTTCATTGTTTTTTTTCCAAGTTTCTTCTTATTCATTCACCGTTTTTCTACTATTTTTTCTTTCTTTTTGTGGGGGTGGAACGCTTTTTCTCATCTATTCGATTCTTTCTCTCCTACCACTTTTAACGTCTTTTACTTCTTTTTACCCAAACATATTTTCCCAAGCTTTCTTCCCTCATAAATATCCCACCCTCTCGGTTGGATGTAAGACAGGATCGGCAGATGCATACTTACTGGCTGAACCCTGACCGTCAGCCATTAACAGAACTCTCAGTGAGAAAATGGCCTTGCTTGACATCGACTGACCATGGACATGCCACGAGCTTTTCGATCGTAGGTGGTCAGTGATAAGTAGCTAGGTAAAGGAAGGTGAGTAAATAGGTTAGGGCTGGATGCTTTTGCCGGGTAGGGCTGATACCGTCACCTACTCATTCAACGCCTGTTTCCACTCACACCGGCGACTTGTCTCTTTCACGGCAAATAAGGGCTACAGCTGCTCACTTCTTCGTTAGTCGACAAATACGTACAGCAAAGGGTCAAAACTTACAGATCTAATCGTGGGAATATGACACAAAATTAAACAAAATAAATTCGCCTGCCAACTAGTTTCTTTCTTTCTTTCTTTCTTCTGCTATTCCTGCTTTCCGTAATATACCTCTCACTTTCTTTCTTTCTGTTTCCCCTCGCTTTCACTATCTTTCTCTCTCCCTCTGCGTTATCCTTTCTTTCTTTTTCTTCCTACCTTTATTTATCTTTCTTTCTTTCTTTCTACTTAAAACTGTCATTCTTTTTCTTTCCCTCTTTTTCCTTCTTCCTTTTCTTTCTGCTTTCAATCTTTCTTTTCTTCTTCTTTTCTTTTATTTTTCTTTCTTTCATTTTCTTTCCAGCTTTTGTTTTCTTTCCTTTCTTTTGCATTACTTTCATTTTTTCGTCTTATATGTTCTTTCGTTTCATTTTCCTTTTCTGTCTTTTTTCTTTCCTTTAAATTCTTTTTACCTTTCATTTCATATTTTTCTTTCTTTCTTTGGACTTCTACCAGACTAAACAAATATTATTAAATTTTTAAAAGTCACCCTTTGAATACTAATTTCAAGGCATTGAAGGAGTGACGCAAGCTCAATCTTATAGCCTTTCACATCGCTTCGTACGAGATAAAGTTAAGCTTAATTAACATCTACTAAAACTTTATCGCGTGCGTATGTGTGTGTGTGTGTGTGTGTGTGTGCACTTACGAATAAACCCTTCTCGTAGATAGATGCTCTCACACATACAAATATGTGCATTTTACCTGCGCAGAGCCCCTATTGCCTCAGCGTTCAACCCACCTGGCTCCAGTGAGATGCATAAATAGGAGACAATCTCTTCTGTACGATGCGCCGTAGAAAGAATGATGTTGCATAGAGAAGAATGATGGAAGTAGCCGGTAAGTAGGTAGCGGAATAAACTGTGCTGTCAACAATACAATATAGGGGCGCTTATTCTGCATTGTCCTTCCCGCATACACGGTCAGAGGTGCATGTAAACATAACAAATGGAATCGCGAATGTTTTATGTAACTTGTCTCTGTTTACACACACTACCCCCTCCTTCACCCAGAGACAAATACCATCCATCTACCCAAAGGGATTCCCAATTTGTCACGACTCTCACTGATCTCGTTTTATCTTAGTAGATAAAGTACACTGTGTTTCAAGCCGGTTTTTAATCTTAAATATTATTTTCAAATGTTTTATTTTGTTTATGTCTTTTATGATGCTTATGCCTCTATTTTAAAGACGTCAGACTAGCAGAGCCGTTTTAATTCATCCTTTCTTGACCAAAGCCCTTGGGATATTTGCATAAAGATATCGTTTGCATTTTTCTTTCGTTTTCAGCCTTCAGGCATGTTGTCAGGAAAGAGACTTCCCCTGCTCGGCGCCATCTTGGTGGATATTAATTACCTTTATAACTCTTGTATGCGGGGTGTGTTCTTTGTGAAGAGGATGTCCGTGTATTTTGAGAAATTATTCCTGTAATGGCTTAATTAAAAACGAATTGCAGTTCTTGTTTGACATCGAGAAGAAAGAAATGGAGGAATTTCTAAGTCTTTTCCTGCTGAAAAGTAGACTTTTAAATGGACCTTTATGAAAATTTCAAGTCTTATAGCTTTGTACGAATCTTCCCAATATCATTTTATGACGCAAACCTCCCATATAATAATCACAATAATTGCAGCAGGGAAATAAAAGCTAAGAGAAATATTGTAGTTTTAGTATATTTAGTATTAGTATATAACATACATATTAAAAAATAAAGAGGAAGGTAAAAACGTTCTTGCATCTTATATCCGGAAAATTGTAAACGTTTGGTAACTCACGTCTTAAGTTTGAAATCTAGCGCCATCACTTTCTGTATCGCTTGAAATGTGTTTTCTTTATGGGAAAGAATTGTCTTATACAAAGGTGAATGTAGTGTACTAGTTAAAGGCTCTGGTTTACCTAGAAGGGACAGCTTGTTCTGATACTGAATAGTCAACCAACATTTGTATAAGAAGCAAACGTTATTAAAGCTTATTATCAAAGTGGTACGAACAAATGCCAAAAGCAATCTGACATTAGATTTTAAAAACTGCTAGAATACACTTTTATGACGATGGTGTTAAGCATTGGTCAAATGTATTGCGGGAACCAGTGGTCGTGAGTTCAATCCCTGGACCAGGTAGTGAAGTCCATATACACTGGTTCAGTAGGAATTAACAAAAAACGACATCACAAGGAAGAATAAAACAATATCCGGCAAACAAGTACAAACGTACCTACAATAAGTCGTCGTGTCAAAAGGATGGGTTTTCCCACGACACCGCTTTTTTTTTAACTACTTTCACTTTCTTTCACTCTTCAATAATATTTATTGTTTTAAAAAGCGATTATTATGATTGGAATAAAACTTAAACATTTTTCTTCTTGAGAACTTACAACAAAAATATTAAAAACTATTTATTTATTAGACTGTTTACTTACAAGACTATTTTTATATTTACAACATTCTAAAAACAAATACAGTTTCATTGAATGTAATGCAATATTTATCATTTAGCCATTTATAAAGAAATAAATGTGAAAACAATTTTTTGTTCATAAATTTATAAACATTTACTAAATTATTAAAATATGTGAACCAGCTATAAGGAAATCCTTATTATTTATCATTTTATGAAGTTTGAATCAATTGACAACCATTCCAATAAAGTAAATAGTGTAAATAAACAATCTAATAAATAAATAGTGTTTATTATTTTTGTTGTCAATCCTCAAGAAGAAAAAATGTATAAATTCATTTTCAATCATGTTTAGGTTTTGTTACAATTCTAATCATCGTTTTTTTTTTTTTTTTAATAAACATTGCCGAAGAGTGAGTGTAATTTAAAAAGCGGTTTCACGAGTAAAAAAAAAAACCTTCCTTTTGACACTTCATCATATTGCGGGCACGTTTATTCCTGTTTGCCTAATATCCTTTATTTGCCAAAATAATGGATATCTAAATATGGCTGGAGAGTATTCAGTCGAAATATGGCATCTATAATAACATCCTTGACAAATAAAGATGGGAATAATAGTTTTAAAAGATCAAAGTTTATTGACAGTAATACCTCATCTAAAAAAAAAGAAGAAAAAAAAAGATTATTAATGCTTATTTAACAAATAACAAAATTTATTAGAGTAACTGCAAGAGAAGGTCGACAAAGATTGGAAAAACCCAAAAAGCCAAAAAATAAATATTTGTAATAAAAGACACATCCGAATGTACGGGTAGTATAATGGTTAGCCCCTCCGGTAGAGAATTCCGATGGAGTTCGTTAGGTTCACTTTCTCGCAAATATCCTTGAGAAAAATATCACTCCATCTCTTCTTTCCACCGAGTTAAACAACAGGGCAAGCTATAACCTCTAGCCTTGGTTGGCAACCAGTCTAAAAGGACAACACTTATCAATTCAAAACCTGCGAATGGGCAGATTGACTGCCAAGAAGACTGAATAACTATCTTGAGATGGCGATTCGATGGAAACACTCATCCCCCAGCAGCCTGGGCCACTTGTAGGGATGTGTCGGCCTGAAAAGAAAGCACAGAGACTGATATTCTTAAGTCACGTAAGTTGCGCATTCTACTGTAGGTTGATATATCATTTGCTTTTTAATAAAATACATTTTATCCTTTATTTAACTGAATAATTTGTAATGTAATTTGTTATAAAATTAAAACTGTTGGATGGTGAATAGCAACATGTTTCAGCCAACCGTGAGACAAAATATTCATGGTCTGTCTGGCTTATAGCTGCAACTGCAACTGAGAATTCTTAATGGAATAAGGTATAAAATGGTTTACATAAACATAAATTATCACACATAGATACAGATACACACACACGTGTGTGTGTGTGTGTGTGTGTGTGTGTGTGTGTGTGTGTGTGTGTGTGAGTGTGAGTGTGTCTGTGTGTAAAGGTAAGCATTTATAAAAATGTAAATACAATCACTAATTACAAAAATTACATGACAATGTTTTACTTCCGTGTCTGCAAAAGAACGGTGTGTCAAAAGGAAGGTTATTCCCTTGATACCGCTATTACTGACTCCTTCGGTAATGTTTATTTACAATATTATAAAAATATGTGAACCAAGTACAATAGATTTATTATTTAACATTTTATAAAGAAATAATTTTGAAAAGAAAAGGTCTTATTCATACATTTATACAAAATTATCAAAATATGTAAACTAACTACAATGCAATATTTATTAACATTTTATAAATATCTATAAAAACAAGGTTTATATTCAATCTAATAAATAAATAGTGTTAAATATCTTTCTCAAGAATAAAGAAAATGTATAAATCCACTTTCATACGTTTGGGTTTTATTAAAATTCTAATCATCGCTTTTTAAAACAATAGACATTGCCGGGGGAGTCAAAGGTGTATATAATAATAGCGGTGTCAAGGGAATAACCATCATTTTGATACACCGTTTTTTAGCGGACGCCAAGATTAAACATTACTAAACACATAATATATAATCGAAAATGCAAATAAAAGACCAGTTGTAAAATTGATAATAATATGAAAATTGGGATTAATAAAATTACTTAGATTTCTTGAAATTTATAGCAAAATGGAGCAAAGGAGAATAATAACTTGATTTTGAATTATCACTAAGACGAAGGGTGCTTTCAAAGTCAATACTTAACATCAGATAATATATTTCAACATTTCTGTTAACATTGACAATATTGTTTACTAAAATATTTTACGCACATTTACACGTACTACACACAGATAACGCGAAAGAGAAAGAGATACATAGTCGGAATAAAAAAAGAATGTATACGCTGTTTGTTAATAGCAGCTTTGCAAAATTACTCTACATTTCCACAGGAAAATGATTCGGACAGTCAAATCCTCGACTTGTT
>CAHIKZ030001113.1:5117500-5177500 GCA_903632075.3 Acanthosepion pharaonis
TCTCACCCAGTATATTAAACATCACCATATAAATTAAACAATAAGGGTTACAAATTTCTACCTGTTACATATACACAGTCACCAAAAACAAACAAATAACCAACTTTAAATATAACAAATAAACCCCCATTTTTTCAAAAATTTAAAAATAAATATAAATAATAATAATTTTTACCTATCATAATTTTACACAATCCCCACCACACGTATATACATACATGCGAGGAAATATTTTTCAGCGGAAAATATATATATATATATATATATATATATATATATATATATATATATCAATGCAAAGTTCTTTAAGTTAGTTTGTTGTTGTTTTTTGTTTATCTTTTATACAGCTCGAACCATTTTTCTGGCTTTCGGGGAGAACTTGAACATAAATTATCCAATGTCTTGTATGTGTTTTTGACTTTTCATGGTGAAAACTGGAAACTCTCAGAAGGCATTGAAATATGTTAAAAAATTTGAAAAGGACATTATATATAATTTCGGTTGATATAGTTTATCTGTTATGGCATTGCGACAGGTATAAAACCATTTCATCCTCTGTTTTTCTTCATCACCAGATATCTTGACAAAATGTCTCCTAACTGATTTGTTACGGTGGTTGATATAAAAGAAATAGTAGCTTTGCAAGTACTCAAAGTCACTTTTTCATAATTAATATTTTATAACCAAGCAGCAGCTATAGCATCAGCCACAGCCAAAAGCTGATTTCACATAATAAACCTTGACAAGGATCTTCTTTTATGTGCCGTGTCTCTTCAGAACGTAGGCGATCATGGCTATCCCTTGTAGCTCTCAAAAAGTTTTGTCTCTTTGCTACTTCTTCAAGACCCTGTTCTGTTATCCACTTGCTTAAGCTCGCTAGGTATGTCACGCGTTGCGTTACCCTGTCTCTCGTTCCTTCTATTCGCCCTGTGATTATCAGATTATCTATGTCCTCCTTTCTTATTAAGTGTCCCAGAAATTTCAGATATGTCTCCCTGATGTTAAGTATAAGCCTCCTCCTTGTTTGCATCCTCTCCAAAACCTCATCGTTGCTCACACTCTCGACCCATGATATCCTTAGCATCCGTTTGTAAAACCATACCTCCGCTGCCACGAGTCTCTTCTTCATCTTTGAGGTGACCGTCAAACATTCGCTGCCGTAATGGAGGAGATATCACGTAGCAGTTCAGTACTCTTTTCTTTATTATCAACGAAATCTCCCTGTCTCGTAAAACTGTCTAACCTTTGGAATGCGTCTTTGGCCATCCTAATACGGCTTCTCTCAGAATTGCCTCTCTGTATAGGTTGAATAAGTATGGTAAGAAGACACATCCTTGCCTTACGCCCCTTTCTATTTTTGTATATCTGCTGAAGTCATTTTCTATCTGCATACAGGCCTTTTGCTGCTAGTATAGGTTCTTGATTATTCCAATATCTTTCTCAAATATATCAAGGTTGCTGAGCATTTCCAACAGATGCTTATAGCGTACTTTGTCGAACGCCTTTGCGTAGTCTATAAAACACGTCGTGAAAGAGTTCTCCAATATATTCGCTCCAGCGCTGAAGAATTGTTTCCTTCTCTAATATGAGCTTTTCATCCTTTGATTTTATGCAGCCTGTTGATGAGCATATCTTCTGTCCTGTTAGTTCACTTATTTGTTTATGCATATCTCCTTTGTTGATGGTACTCAGTCTCTCTATTTCTGCACATTTTTTGTTTAGCCACTCTTCTTTAGTCTGTCTGCATGTGATCCTTATTTCACTGCGTAATTTTCTGTATTTCGTTCCCTATCTTGGCAGAGTTTTTGTCTCCTTTGATTCTTATATCGAGAATCTCATCAGTCATCCATTCGTTTTTTCTTCATCATCCTTTGGGATGATATCGTTTGCTGATGTCACTAAAGCGTCTCTAAGTTCGTACCATTTCAAGTTTCCATTTTCATTGTGTCTCTCGAATCTTCTTTTCACATTGTCGATATATTTTCTTTCAGGTACGGGTCACTCAGGAATTTGTTTATTGCAATTTTGGTGATGCGTTAGGCTTCTTCAGTTTCCGTAGTTTCACACTTAGTTTACATATAACAGGGCGATGATCGCTTCGGCAATCAGCACTTGGGTAGGTTTTGCAGTGAACCATTGCATTCCTGAAACTTTTGTTAATAGTTATGTAGTCAATTTGGTTTTTAGTTTCTCCTCCTGGGCTCCTCCACGTCCATAATCGTCTCTGATGTTCTTGAAACCATATGTTGGTTATTATCTGATCATTGGCTGCGCACCATTGGATCCATTTTTGACGTTCAGATCTCCATAATAATTATAACTTCTTGCAATTTGCAAAGACCCTTGACATTGTCTAGCATAGAGTAGAAAGATTCGATTTCTTCTTCTATACTTTGTGCTGTCGGTGCATACACTATTATGATAGCTATGTTGAAAGGCTTTCTTTTCAGTTTGACTACCAGAATACTTTGAGATAGTTTGTATAGTATCCAAGAACAGATTTCTTGAATACTTGATCCAATATCAATCCTACTCTCTTATCATTTTTCTCTCCACCTGTATAAATAATCCTGTGATTGTCACTGACAAAATTTCCGTTGTTAGGCCATCTAGTTTCACATACACCAAAGACGTTGATTTTTAATGTACTCATCTCTTGTTTCACATTATCTAACTGGCCGCAGTTATTCAACGGCCGAACGTTCCATGTCCCGAGAGTTATTTTTTGTTTGATGCGAGATGTCGCAAGATAACGGTCCGGTGGCACCTGTCGCGCATATCTTTCCTTTCCAACCGAGTGATAGGTCCCGAGGAATTTTATTCCCTTTACGCCATTTGTGCTAGCAGTCGCTGGATGACGGTCAGATGACACTTGTTGCATATGTCAGTCCTTACCGGGTGAGAAGTTAATTCCCATAGACTTCCCCCTTCATGCCGTTAGGTTTCATATTGTGTGTGTTATTAGTCATGATATATCTTGGAATTAATAGTGGAGTGGTTTCCCGTTTGTTTCTCCACGGTGGTTTATGGAGACACCACCTCTAGTTAACCGTTGACTTATAGAGTGTTCTTCCGTTCTTTGTTAGGTCTTATTTTTGGTCCTACTGGCTAGATAACAAGCCGCCTCACTCGCAAGAACTTTGAGTGGGGTAGTCGGTTTAGTCGCCGAAATTTCGACTGTGGAATGCTTACCCAATATATATATATATATATATATATATATATATATATATATATATATATATATATATATATATGAGTTATCCTCCCCCAATCTGTTTCATCCACAAACCTTTTACACGCAGAGTTAGTAAGGTGACGAAAAGTAAAATAAAAACAATCTCACAAAAGCATCTGAAAATTATATGTGTCTTTGTTCTTTTGCTAATTTCCCTAATTTCTGTTTTTCTCCGTTTTTTTCTTTTTTTTTTTTAATTTAAAACATAGAAAAATCTGTAAGTTAACAACGGACCAAGTTTTCAGCTTCTATCAGTTTTATGTGTGAGACAATCATCAAGCAGTAGAGAGGAACGTATAATTAGAAATACATGTAAGATTTCTGAAACCCCCTCTGCATTCTGAGACACTGGTTCAAATGATCAGTGATCCGTGTATTCCAGGTTAAAAATCAAGATTTGGATTAGTCATTTTTAAGTCGTGTAGATCTTCACCACATCGATGATTGGTGCAAAATAGGTTAATCTAAACTTAGTAGATATTTATATCTTAAGAGTTTCTATACGTCTACAATAAGGATACACATGCAACAGGAAAAGAAAATGACTAGCGATGGGACCCAGTACGAGAAAAATTTGAATGTTTTCGAGATAATGAAAGTGTCAGTTTTCTCCATTACGAAAATTAATTTTCTTGTCCCCTAGGCAATTTTTAAATAGGCAGAAAGTAATTCAGGTAATCTTACTGGTAGATATCAATATTTGAAATGCCAGAAAATCAGTGTAATTAATTTCATTAATGTTTTGATGCTTATTTCGATCTTTTTCAGAAATACGATGAAAAATAACTAGTGACATTCATTTTTTTATGACAGATGTTTGTGTTCGATCACTAATGTGGTTTACGAATAAAACCAAGAATACAAACAGTTAAAATGAAAGAATCACACGAATGAAAAAAGAGGAAAAATGACGAAAAAGCAAGCAAAGCACATGTTAGAAAGAGAGAGTGTACGAAAAGAAACAAGAGAAAAGCAAGAAAAAGAAAATTAGAAAATTCAGGAAAGTGAGTGAAACGGAATCATCTTTCATGAACAGTGTGTGTGAAAGAGAGAGAGAAGGAGAGAAAGGAGAAAAGACAAAAGGTGAGAGAAAAGAGAGAACGGAAAATGGAGAGCAAGCATAAGAGAAAAACACAGAAAAGGACCGAAGAGAAAAGATCTATACAAAAAGAGAGAATAGAGACAAGGAGATATGAAGAGAGAAAAAGAAGAAAGAGAGGTAAAAGAAGGTAGTTGAAGAGAAAACAGAAAGGAAAAGAGAAAATAAGGGTCACAAAAAGAAGTGTGAGAGAAAGTCAAAAGGAAAGAAAATAGAGAAAAGAGAAAACGAGAGAAAAGAAAGAAGGGAGAGCGAAAATGAAAGAGTGAAAGACCCAAATGAGATAAGGAAGACAAAAACTGAAGTAGAAAATGATAAAGTGAGAAAAGTAAGAAAGGTGAGAATAAGTGAAAGTAAGCGAGAGAGAGAGAGAGAGAGAGAGAGAGAGAGGAGAGAGAGAAAGAAAGAAAGACTCAAACTGGTTTAATCTTCTGACCTTTGATTAAACACACAGTAACTGCAATTAAAGCAAATCTGTCAAATTCGTTTTTTTTTTAGGATAAAAAAGATGCAGATTCGAATCTTGTTTGGATAATTGTCGTTAAAAATAAATAAATAAATTCGAAAGTAAAGGCGTGCCATCCACGGGTAGCCATTTATCGCGACCTTGGACAAGTAGGTTGTCCCTGAGGGGTGGTGGACTTCTCACGTGCCGGGTTAGAACTGTTGCTCGTAGCAAGCTGCCTAGCCTCAATCGGAATTGTTGTAAGGGTCACCGCAGTCTAAGGAGCACGCAAGCCTTACGTCTCATCTACACACAGTCACAAATGAACTAAGTTGTTAAAAATGTGTGATGTCTTTCACTGTTGGTGATTATATTTATTTATTGTCGATTTTACTCTTGTGACGACCCAACATTTTCCTTTTCTTTTTCTCTTTTCATTCTTCCTTTTCAATGCATTCGTTTATTATTTGTCTTGACAATGTGACCTATTTTGTTAGGACATTTAGAGATCTTTAAACCGTGAAGCGTAAAGCCATTCGAATGGACGTTTCCCCATATTTCTAAAGACAAAACAATTCTTTTCTTTTTCATAAGAAAAGTAGCAATAATAATAATAATAAACGAATGTTGCCTTTATATAAACAGCAAATATTGCTTTTGTGGAGAAGATATTGTACCCTATACCATATAAGTTAATGTAGTAAGCTGACTCAAAAGGAATACAAATTACAGCCGGGAGAAAATACGAACAAATGGTTTAGATTCGACCATGTATTAAGAAAATGGTATCAGTAGAAACCAGTGGCTGTCCTACGAAATAAAAAATACTCTGGAGTTTTACGATCCAGACCGACCACTTCATCTATACGAAATGACCGGATCTGATATTAGTATACTAGAGAAGACAAGGGAAGGGGGTATTGTCAGATCGTAGGTTCGGCTGTAACAGCAGAAAGCAGAGTGAGAAGAAGGAGAACAAAATACTGACAAAAACTATCAGAATTTCGTCTGGAAATTGAGAAAATTCTGAATCATGAAAGTAAAATCATATCATTAATAGCTAGCGTAGTTAGAACAGAGCCTAAAGCTCTAGAGTCAAGATTAGAATTATTTAAAATACGAGGAGGAATTTCACAATGGTGTTGGAGTCTGCAAGAATACTGTGAATGGTACAAGACATTTCAAGAGAATTTCCGTCATTTTCCTAGCGATAAATTCTGGTACAAATACATTCCCACCACCACACTAATAATAATAATAATAATAATGTTGGGTATGTCCTCTAGACACTGACAAAGAGTGTATCTCTCTTCATGACGGACAGCGTGGAGTATTAAGAGAGCATCATGGGAGGTGTCTAGTGTTTTTTGTTTTTTGTTTTTTTCTTTAAACTTTGGAAGATGAAGTAGCCAAAGCAACTCAGGGTTCACATCTAGATACTTGGGAACAAGGTCAAAACTGAGTGGAATAGGTTGCTCGACTTGAATATATTTCTAACTGATCCCCACCTGCATGATTGTACGCTGCTATTATCAAAAGCTCTCACTATATCGTGCACATTTGGCTGTGATGTATGTGTCTTGTATACCCTTATGTCATGATGTTTATAATGGGCGTCGTATATTTGTACTCTATTTTCATTTTGTTAAACTCAATATAAGGAATAAATGCTCAAGAATTTCTGTTGTGAGATACTCCGGACCCTTCTTAAACAGGACATGAGAAATCACAACCACGAAACTAAAAATTTATGACAATGCACAAAGTGCAAGACCCGAAATATAATGTTGATCTTTATTTGCTTTCAAATGTGATGTTAGAGGACGTGTTTGCACTGAGGATTGCGTCGACTGCGCCATCAACGAGCTCAAAGAATACACAAGACAGAGTAGAGAAAGACTACTTGCAACAGCCAAGAGCTACACTAAAATTAATCGAAGGAAAAATAGGAAAACAGGTAACACAAAAACGAGAATTCAAAAAATGGGAAGAAAATCAATTGTATTCACACTTCAGAAGACAAGTCGAAGGAATGGTAGACATATCGTCATGGGCATTATGGAGTAGGAGTAACCGCAAAAGAAAAACTTTGTCACTCTTAATCGCTGTTCAAAACACTGTTATAAACATCCACTATATAAATTCCGAGATAAATAGAACACAGTGAATATAGACTGCGTGGAAATAAATTTGAGACAATCCCATT
Source organism: Acanthosepion pharaonis (assembly GCA_903632075.3). NCBI lineage: Eukaryota > Metazoa > Mollusca > Cephalopoda > Sepiida > Sepiidae > Acanthosepion > Acanthosepion pharaonis. Next base: position 5,124,489 of record CAHIKZ030001113.1, read on the forward strand.
ATCAGCGAATATAGCATATTAACCCAGGAATAATATAAGTATAGACATGACTAGATTGAGGAAAGTGGTCCACTAGGAACTGTGAAAGCAGCTGCAGATTGAGTATGCAGACAAAAGATATATGTACAGACAAAAAACTGTTTAGAGCATAAAACATAAAATCCTTTGGAACTTTTGAGATGTAAACAGATCAACTATACTAGACCAGAAGACCGAAATTGGAGATCGTAAACAAAAAGAAGAGAACGTGAAAGATAATTATGGTTCCCACAGAGCAGAGAGTAAATCTGAAAGATAATGAAGTAATAGATGAAAACCTTAACTTTGCTAGAGTCGCCCGATGTGCTATTGGATCTCTAAGAACCATCACGAAAAACTAAAGAAAATGCTGAAAGAACTGTAAATCAAGGGAATGGTCGAGACCGCCCTGACAAGTGATTCCCAACGTGGACCCTTAGGCCCACAAGTGGACCAGAGAAATTTTTAAAGTGGGCCTGGAGATGCAGAATGAAAAGAGAATACTGAGGCATTCTGGAGTATTGAACAGCCTCAATGTCATTTAACACCGAGCTTGAGCAACCAGTTTATATTACTCTGAAGACACAGTAATTAAGAAAATTATAATATGCTATGTGCTAAAAAAAAAAGGCTAAAAACAAAAAGGTAAAACTAAAAGTGTGTCATATGACTATGGAAGAGTTTGGTTTGGTTTGTTTAACGGCATATCAACGCTTTATGGGTCATTTATCCGAAATTTAACTTCAATGGAAAGTTTTGGTAATTTTTTTTACTATTAAAATCTATCGCTGGAATATTTTTGTTATAATTTTTTTTTTATTTATACTTTCATAATGTCTTGACCAAAGTTTGAGGATTCACTATTTGCCCATAGTTTGGACCCATACCAGGTGCTACCACCCAGGGTCAGGGTGGACCTGGAAACAATAACAATTAAGAGGTGAATTCGATTCTAACTGGGTGTCACACTCTCATACTCAGCTGCTTAGTTCCATGAAGTTCTTTAGGACGCATCTCACGAAACGCGTCACACGAAAACAATTTTTCTTTTTGTCATTGATTTTCTTAAGATTGTTCTAACAAATTATATATCTTTTTCCCCATACTCATCTGTTATAAGTGCTTCAATATTAGTAGCGATTAACAAGATAGTCTAGCTGTCCTTTACCGCTGCATAAGTCTCATTAAGTTCCCTACACTGATGGCTTTGTGTTAGTATGCGCTAACCTTAGAAAATATTTATATGTGTAACAGATGTACCTACGTTGGTATAATTCTGTTGACTATTGAAAATTAATTTATTTTACACAAATATTTATTCTTAAACTCAGTCTCCTTCTTAGTCAATGCACTTAATTCTGTAGTGATTATTAATCACTTAGATCAAAGTAAAACAGCACTAAGTACGATCTTCACTTGGCGACCTATACTTATACTGTAAATGTAAAAGCAGTTAAAAAGCTTGCATAAATATTTAATTATTATTGCATTTAATTTCTCATCAGTGTCAGTAGTATTCGAGTCAAGGTCAAACTTACAGTATTACGAACGCTAAGTATCAAAGCAGATATGTTCCGCCCATCTTGTAATACAATGGTCTTACCCCACGACACCGTTTGGCCTTGTGCTGAACTACACGCAGTTTGGTAAATATAATAAAGCCAGATATACAACAGAAGAGTAACAAAGATTTTACCCTGTGATATAATTTACATTTTAAAGTTCTTAATTAAACATTTCTAATTTCTCAATCTCTTGGATTATTTTTTTCTATCTATTTAAGGGTATATATATATATATATATATATATATATATATATATATATGTGTGTGTGTGTGTGTATTTATATATATATATATATATATATATATATATATATATATATATATATATATATATATATATTAAAAAGAAGAGGGTGCTGCAAACGTTTTTGGTTGTAATGTGGATTTATTGAGAAAAAATATTATACTTTGTTTTACATAATTTCACGACACGTGTTTCTGGTCTGGTCTCGCAACCGTCTTCAGGTGAAAGTGGAGATTTTACATATTATTAAAATAATTAATTTTTCTTCATGTTCAATGTGGAATATTCTCGATATGAGACATTCTGTTTGTGTGTTGGCAATCGAATTTTCTTTCTAGAATTGTCAATGAAGAGTTCTGCGTGAAGGGTCATAAAACAATTAAGGTTTGTCCAGCGAGTAGTTATCGGCATTTAATCTTTTAATGTTTTAGTGACCTCTATGTGCTCTTGGATCTGTTTCTATTTTGGCGTGTTCCTGTCAGCATGCGTGTATATATGCGTGCGTATATTTCCTTACTACGAAAAATCCGCTTAGAAGAACTACATAAAACTCTCAAGAAACGAGGCTACCCCACAACACTAATAAACAAAGGTATTGAACTCGCGAAAGAAATTCCTCTAGACCAACTTAGAAATAAAAGAAACGTAACGTCGAACAAACTCTAGCATATGTCTCAACGTACAACAAAAACAACCCAGAAATATTCCCAGAAATCACAAAAAAATCTAGATTTACTTAGCAAGAATAATAAACTGAATAATATACTAAAAACAACCAAAATAATTAAGAGCAAACGCCAATCTAGAAACCTAAAACACATATTAACCTCATCTAAATTTAGTCAACACAAAATACAGGAGTCACAAAATGCAACAAAAAAAGATGTGGAGTTTGTGACATCATTATAGAAGGAAACTCCTACACTTTTGAAAACCCAAAAAAAACATTCGCAATAAACAAAAACTTAAACTGCAACTCCAAAATGTAGTTTATGCACTTAAATGCACAAAATGTAAGAAGTCATATATAGGCATCAGCCAACAACTGAACAACAGGGTCTCCCTACACAAAAGCAATATAAAATTGACAGACAACAGAAAACTTTTTGTATCACAACACATTTTCAAATGTAACCAGGGTAAGTTTAATATCATGCCGATATATCAAACAGACAATTACTCGTATCTACAAATACAGGAAAAAAACTTTATAGACAAATTCAAACCCGAACTGAATAGATCGTAACCCCCCCACACACACAAAAAAAAAAAAAAAAAAAAAACATGCACACAGGGTGACCAAATACAATGATCGCTCACATACATGGACGCACACTCATATACGGGAGACACGAGGAGATATATATATGTGTATGTACACATACATACATTTATGTATGTATATGCGGATGTTGACAACTTAAGAAGTACGTGTGTGTGTGTGTGTGTGTGTGTGTGTGTGTGTGTGTGTGTGTGTGTGTGTGTGTGTGTACTGGTTCCATGTAGCTTGGGAAATATGTGTGTATATGTGTGTGTGTACTGACTACTTGTGGTGGGATAGTGTGTATGTGCGTATGTGTGTGTATGCGTGTATAAGTACAAATAAGTTTACGAATTCCTCGTAGTAAGGAAATATACGCACGCATATATACACGCATGCTGACAGGAACACGCCAAAATAGAAACAGATCCAAGAGCACATAGAGTTCACTAAAACATTAAAAGATTAAATGCCGATAACTACTCGCTGGACAAACCTTAATTGTTTTATGACCCTTCACGCAGAACTCTTCATTGACAATTCTAGAAAGAAAATTCGGATTGCCAACACACAAACAGAATGTCTCATATCGAGAATATTCCACATTGAACATGAAGAAAAATTAATTATTTTTAATAATATGTAAAAATCTCCACTTTCACCTGAAGACGGTTGCGAGACCAGACCAGAAACACGTGTCGTGAAATTATGTAAAACAAAGTATAATATTTTTTCTCAATAAATCCACATTACAACCAAAAACGTTTGCGGCACCCCTCTTCTTTTTAATATACATACTTTTCTCTCGTTGGAACCACTACAACATATTTCTTTTATATATATATATATATATATATATATATATATATATATATATATATATATATATAAATGTATAAATGTGTGTGTGTGTATTTATTCTGTCTATAGATAGATAGATAGATAGATAGATAGATAGATAGATAGATAGATCTAGCTTATAATTTCCTAACCTTCAATATGATTAAGCAAAGAATTGAATATGTTTTTTTTTTCCATATTAATCAAATTTTTCTCGTAATCTACGTTTTATCAATGAAGTAAAGACAAGAAGTAATGGTGGATTATTATCGTCTGCATCATGAAGAGACATAGCACATAGAGAGATAAATATAAAATGAATTAATTTTAAAAATTATTTAGTAGAATGTTTTCATATTTAACACTGGGATACTAAAACCTTGTAATTGAGATATTTCCTTTCGGTACAATACAGGACTGCAAACCTCAAGTATGAAGTTTTAGTCTGCCTAAATTGCTGGTCTATGTGGCTAATTCGAAAATGCGTTGTCTATGTCAGACGGGCTCCTAATGATATGAGATTCGATTTTAAAATTTGTCGGAAGCAATCTTTTTTGTTTCCGATCCATAGAGCTTACTAAACTGGGGCACTCCGACGTAATGTAATGGATAGCAAGCTTGTCTCGCTAGATCAATTACAACTGAATAGGTGCCCTATACTTTCGGCCTTGTGCCACATCTAAACTATACTTAGAAAATCACCATATAGCTTACTAAATGGTCGTAGAATTAAAAAAGGACCTGAGAGTTGCAATAACAAGCAACAATAATAAGAATAAAACATTAATAGTGAAAATATTTAATCTAAGAAATCCAGATAACAGTTTTCGTATTTAAAGCTAAAAATACTTAGCTTTAAATATAAAAAAATATATATATTCTCTTTATAAAAACCAAAAAATGTTTATGTTTACCGACTGGCGGTCTGCAACAGATATGGTCCTTTACACTTTTCTTCCATAAGAAAAGAATATCACGTGTAATGTATACTGCCAAACATGGTACACATAAAATTGAGTGACAAAAGTTATTAATCGAAGGAAACCATTTTTGCTCCATAATAATGTTCGGCCGCACGTTGCTCAAAATACATAATGTGAAGCTTCATTTTCCGTTTTCTCCATTGATACTAACAGACGACATTTAGATAATTTGTTTAGGTATAAAACGTTCGCTAACAAGGAAGACACAGAAAATTCTATCTGGGATTTTCTGGAGTCTACGTTCAAAAATTCTTTTCAATCGGCAAAGATGTCTAGACTGAAATATTAATATTTTGACAGATGATGAAGCTTGTAAATAAAATCACTGACTGTTCATGGTAATATTTAAGTCTGGCCACTATATTTACAAGATGGTCAAGAATTGAGCTAAATGTTAAGATACCAATTTAGAATTTTAATCAAAGGTTATTTTCTTGTGGAATCATAAACATATTTCTTGTTCAGTTCAAATATTGTAGCACGCTGGAAAAAAAGGATCATTAAAAGAATTATTTTTCACAAGAACCTGGAGCTGAAATTCGAAGACTGGCGGCATTTGAATCAAAAGTAATGGTATTGAACAGAGGCTAGAGAATCACCGTGCGAATAACTAGTCTTACGGACATTTTGCACTGAGAACACCAGTTCTCGACATATTGCCGACGTTAAACAGTGTTGAGGCTGATCAAAATATATGGATGACCGCCTGAGAATACTATGAGTCAAAGTGACACTTAAGCTTTTCAGAGAGTGCTTCACTGAGACGCAATAGCATACAAATTAACATCAAGACAATTACTACTGTGGTGAATTTGATCCTCATTATGTTATTACTTCATTACTACTTCAGCGAGTTTGATCCTCATTGGGTGCCTGATGAGCGTGTCTTGTACAAGAAAATGCAAAATCGAATAAATAATTGCAATGCATGACGTACAGTTAACTCACTCTGAAAGTACTGATTCTTGTTAGTTTGCTGAAATTAAGCAACATTTACTTGGTTATTGCTTGGGAAAAATAGGTTCTGTCAGCAACCTTTTGTAAGTGTGGCACAAGAACAAAATTTTCTTAACAATATATCTTTTATTTATTTCTAATGACTGTTGGCAGGTGTTTGCACTGGGAAAAAAACGGGATTTAGATCAGTACGTATCAATTTTTAATCATTTCAGGCCAAGCAAGGCAATAAAAGACATTAGGGTGCAAGGTGTTACTGAGGGTAAAAGAAACAGAGAGGACAATAAAAGAACGGGTTTCAATGAGACAGAAGCTGGCAACGTTGCATTTAAATTTTTGAAGATCGTAATTGACAATAAAGCAAGAAGCCGAAAGAGAGTTTCACAGGCGAGAAGTGCCCGAGAAAAAAAAAAAACATTAGAATAGATCTTACACTTGCACTTAGCGATTTAAAAAGTTAAATAATGAGACCTGGCTGCCAAAGTCCAAGTACCAACAAGGAAAGCTCATGAGGACAATTACCGTGAAAACAGTTATAGATAAGCAAAGGGAACCTACGTTACAAAGGTGGGAAAGTGACTGAAGCCAAGATGCCAGGTCAGAACCTATAATGTTGCCGATTCTTTGGATTTTTTCAAGAATCACTAGATATAAAACAGAAGCACCAAACCAGATGTGGCAGTAATATTCGATGGACGTACGAATAGTAGACTTATAAATGTGCAAGATAGATTCGGGTGAAAAAATTTCTAACACTACATCCTGAAGGGACTTTCCTAGCAACCGACTTAGTATCAGATTCAATATAATCATTCCACTTCATGTCAGTGAAAAATGTGAGACCAAGAAGACGCAATGAGACGCTCTCCTGCGGGATAGTATCAACAACGCTGATGAACGTTAAAAAATTTCTTTAAGGTTATTAATAGAGAGCAGTTTTGTTTTAGTGACGGTGAAATTAAGAAGCTACTCCTTGCTCCAGTTAACAAGAGTTAAAAATTACTTGAAAGTTATGGATTGATACAATTAAGAAGGGTGAGAATTAAAACCCTAGGATTTCAGAGAGTGCTGAAACGTAGTGTATACTGAGTGAAGGCTTCAAAAAATAAAAATAATAATATTTGACACGCCGGTGAATCACAGCTGGTTGGTAGGTCGAAGCTATTTACAATCATTTGAGCAACCCAACGGTCATCAAATCCGTTGCGGATGTTTGATCAAAGATTTGTCGGGAATTAAAATGTATGCTGATCCAGTCGAAACCGGATGTGAATGATCAGGTGTACCTTCTCTTTCTCTTTTCTCCATTAGTGGCATACGAGCTTTACCCTGCCAAGCGTCAACTAAAAAAAAAAAAAAAAATACTAACTCTTCCACCAATCATTAACCCCACCATCTCAACTACTCCGCCTTCGACTTGCAAATTAGGTGATTAAAAGAAAGTGAGTTTATTGATGTCGAATTCGTGATATAAACGAAAAAGAGAGAAACGTAGTCAAGTGTGATTCGGTCTTAAGTTGATTATCCGGATTTCAAACTAGTGAAACACGGCATGCATTAAAAGAATCAATAAAGTCGTTTGAAAACAGGCATAGAATTGGATTTAATCGAACATCAGCATCAAGCATTACTTCACATGTAATTTTCAAATCCTAAATACAATTGATAAAATCAATTGAAACTGCTCAGTTTTTAACCATTGATATCACGAGCAAAATGTTAAACTAAAGAGACTATAATTCATTATAGAGATATAGTAATTTCTGGTGAAAATAGGAAATACACCGATTGTAATTTAACGATGGCTACATTTGTACCCGTATACATAGGCAAGATTTTGAGAGTTGGTACATCTCGCTGATATTACTACTACTCCAGCACTCTCCAGTATATCTGTCCTCATTTTCTGTGTCAACAAACTAAATATTTTTGGTTATAAGAAAAAAATGTAGTTATTACCGAATTTCGTTAAGTCAAAAGTCAGTCAGAAAAATGACCTAGGGGGGCGGGCAAGTTTCGGCACTAAATATGTGTTCCGCATCAATAAAAAAAAAAAAACAAAAAAAAAAAGATTATCAAAGTCAAGAATTAAAAACAAACGTTATTAAGAAAGTGTAATTATTATATGTATGAAAATTTATTTCTACTTACTTTACTACAGAAATACATTGAAAAACAAGCAGGAAGAGATTGTTAGTGATTAGAAATTAACTCAAGTATTATTAGCAGAATAGGACCACATATGTATGTACATATTGTTAAAATTTACTATATATATATCGGAGATAGTGTGTTTATAGATAAAGAAAATGTGGACATAGGAACCAACACTGCATGGTGACTGTCAGCTTCACGCTCCTGTGCGATCTTCAGGTTAAGTGGTCTGAAGATTACATTGAAACGTTAAATTGACAATCACCATAGAGTGATGACTTCAATTGTCATACTGTAGAGATAGATAGATAGATAGATAGATAGATAGATAGATAGATAGATAGATAGATAAGGGAATTACAAATTTTGTCTCTTCGCCACATTGCGTGATTGCAAATATGTAATCATTGGAAGAATAAACAAAATTTGCTAATTTTGACATTTTATAATATATACTGATATCACAGCTGTCACATTATAATGAAAAGCGATCGTCTGAGATGAAGTTTGCTTTAACTAAAAGTTTTTTTTATCGTCTAACGAAAAAACAAAGCGAACTTTTTAGTCCACCCAATATGTTCTGACGTGCAGATATATACATATTTGCATACAGAGAACGGTCACAAGTGTGAGGAATCGAATGAATAAAATAACTCAGGGCCGTAATAATGGTCTCTGTGAATACAGTGAAAAAAATCGAAAATAAAATAGCATCTTTGGACGAGAGTTGGGGTGCGGAATTCAAATCTAGTTGGAATCTACTTCTTTATTTCTGATTTTTGTCTTTATATCTTTGGTCGTCGAAGCATACACACACACACACACACACACATATATATATATATATATATATATATATCGAATATTGTGTTAAATAGCAACAATAAGAATAATAATGGTAATAAAATAAAAGTAGTAATATATCTCACTAGAAGGATGTGGTGAAAAGCAACAATAAGACAGAGTAAAACTAGCAATAATTTAACGGAACTCTTTCGTTGGTCTTAGGAAGCAGTAGATTTTAATGGATGTATCCAAAATGCGATTCGAAGTAAAACATATCAGCATAAACAGACGTCATTTCCGAAGATTGAAGAAAATTAGGAAAGGCATGAATACAACTCTTCTCCAGGCTATGGGCAAAAGGGTAGGGCAGACTGAGTTCTATAGCCTTGTTTAGTAACCAATCTCAAAAAAGAATCATTCTGAGTTCAAAACCTTAAGTTCTGAGACCTTAGTGCAGAAGCAAACTCAGCTAAGAAAGAGTCCAATAGAGGTACCCTAGCCAACCCGCTAACTTAGCATAGCCAATATAGCACTATTTTTAGTAATCTGTAGGATTGGATACGGGGGTGAGGGTCTTTTGCTTCAAGATTGTAAAAAGCATGATAATAATGAATAATAAAAGTGTACAATAAATTAAAATAAAACTTGTAATAACAGTAAATTAGTGCAGAAGCTTATTTCCTCACGAGATACTTCTCAATTCTGGGTATTATACTAACGCAAACTAAGCTTCCTTCCTTGTAGCTGATATGGTTACGTTTTAAAAACGGTGTCATAAGTTGGTGTTCTATCCTCGATAAAAAGCCAGGATTTCGTATGTTGATTTTTCACGTAGATAGGTAGGCCTTCCCTACTTGCATGATTGGCATAATGCAATCTTCTAGACCGTATTTCATCACTACCTAGTGCTGTTTTTAAACAATCCTCACTGATATCATAGATAGTTACGCATTTACGACTCGGTAGTGAGTTCGATCCTCACAGAATGACCAACTCTTTCGGCTTTGTGCTACATTTAAGCTACACTTCAAAAATCATTATGAGCACTTAAGCGTGGTGCAATGGTTAGCAAGCTTGTCTCTCTAGTTCAGTTAGAACTGATCGTTCAATGCTCACTGGATGTTTCATACTTTCGGCCTTGTGCCATATCTAAACTCCACTTAGAAAATCATTTTGGGTACTTCGACGTGGTGTAATAGTTAGAATGTTTGTCTCACTAGAACGATTAAAGATGAATTCAATCCTTACTGAATGCCCTATACTTACGGTCTTGAGCCATATCTTAGCTATACTGAGAAAATCGCCATAAATGGTTACGCATTTAGTGATGTATATGGGTGCTTAAAGTATAAAAAAATAAAAATGATTTTTGTCTATACATTTTTTTAAATTTAGACAAACACTTCCATATATGCTTATAAAGATAAACCTTCACTAGCAATTTATATCACTATTTAATTTGTTCAGCAAAAGTTATTATTTGAAAGTCGAGTTTGTTTATCCTGCTTAGTCTGGCACAAGGGCTAGTTCCATTTAATTTGATAACGTAAAGTGATGTACGCCTTAGCGACTGGATATTTAAATAAAAAAGTAAAAGCGGCACGGCTGGCTTACGTTTCAAACTGTTTGACCACATGAATGCAATTTTACTGACCACGTGTCCGATCGCGTGTGGATAGCTGGCTGCCTCATGAAGACGCTAATAATGATAATAACAACAGCGAAGGTGGGCTGTCGCGGAACGAAACCGCTCCTGTCCCTTGTGTTAGCGGCCATTGGGTCCTGGTTTAGTTTAGGCAAACATATTCGCATGGCGGACTTCTCAAATCGCGAGGTCTAAGGGGCGTGAGAAAGAAGCGATTTAACGAGAAACGAAGGCGAATTTTATGGAGAGTCATTCACAATGGCTGACGGCTAAGAAATAAAGAAAATGTAAATAGATATAGACGATTTGAAAAGCGAAAGAAAATATTCAGAGAAAATATTAAACTCTTTATATTCTCTTAATTTACTTTTATCTTTTTTATAAACCTTCCCTTTTCTTTCTTTTTTCTTTCTTGTTATGATTGTGACATTGGCAAACAAGACTTCTATGGTCAAAAAAGTGGATGGGGCTTGAGAAAGTAAGCAGACACAAGGGAAATACATCTGTAGGTGGGCAGAGAAAAGTGCAGGGAAAATTCTGTGAATATGTGTAAACATAACAGAAAGAATGAATTTATAAACATTTGAATTTACATGCGTAGGAGATAGGGAGATAGATAGATAGATAGATAGATAGATAGATAGATAGATAGATAGATAGATAGATAGATAGATATGAACAGTCCTTACTATATTCACTGTTGAAAATCCTGGAACATTTAGACAGAACCTTATATATATATGTGTGTGTGTATAGGATAACGATATATAAATGTTTATATATCAAAAACAATTTGGGGGCGGACTAATTTGATTTTTACGTTGATGCGACTACACATGCGAACGAGAGACGCTGGGAATTTAAAATTTAAAGCGTTTTTTTTTTAATGTGTTTTGTATATTTGGACTCTTTTTGTTTTTATTTTGTTTTTTTTCCATCAATTTTGTTATTAAATATCCCACATTATGAAAATAGATCTGCCAAAAATGTTTAAACGTTTTAACCTGGAATCAAATTTACTGTGGATGATCTAGCGATTATAGCCCTTTCTATACATTTTCGTCTCAGTGAATTGTTTTCTTTTTTTATTAGAGTAGCATTTATTATATCAAAATTGTGGTCAATCTCGTTACGGTGAGCAACTAATGAATTTAATGTGTTGTTTTGTAAAATGTAGCTTTTTTTCATATAATCTTTGATTTAAATTCTTTGTGTTTGCTCCGATGTATTCCTTGTGGCAATTATTACGGGTAATAGAGTAAATTCCTCCTTCAAGTTTTAGCTATTTGTTTTGTATTATTTATTTCATTTTTTTAGATGTAGTTGTGACAAATTCTATGTTGAGTTTAGATTTTTTTTTCAATTGTAATTGTGATAGAGTTAATGGTTATTGGTTATTTTGGGGTTCGTTGTTTTTTTTCCGGGAGGCCCACTTTTCTATTTTGGAATATTTTATGATCTTTTTGTTTCGCATAGAATATGAAATAGGGCATTTGGGGAACCTGAAATAATAATTATATCTGCTCTACTTTGTATTTAGCACTCTTTTAAGAATAGTAATTGTTGGTTATTGGAATTCATTCCATATATACCAATTATATATATATATATATATATATATATATATATATATATATATATATATGAAGAAATATAGTCTTAAGATGGGCTATATTTATGGGATAAAGTGCTCAATATCAAAGATAGAGCGTGTGTAAATATAAAAGTGAACATAGAAGTCAACACTTAGAGGCGACAGTCTGTTTCATGTTATATGCAATCATCAGGCCATAATATCAGAGGCGAGCATTCTGTTTTCCATATTCTTCTCTGCATGTCTGCTTAAGATGAATCAAGTTTGGTATCTGAAAAATCATTTCTACTGAATGTTTACACGTCGTTTAGAAAAAAATTTCTTCAGATATCTAGTGACTAATACAAATGACTTCAGTTATCCTTTCAGCACAGAGAATTGATTGATTTGTTTTTTACGACGTTTGCAGGCTATTTAAACACAGCAAATATTTTAGTATTGTAAGAATATTTTCGAGATTATAATGATTTTCTGATACAACTCTTATTATTTATCTCATAGCTTTCCCAATGGTATTTGCGCGTAAATTGATGTACCGAGGTCGACTAGAATTATAACTCGGCTCTCCGATTTCTCATTTGGAGCCGTTGTCTATTATGCACATCCACGCTTACAGCACCTGGTATTCACAAGCGGTCACACATGAAGGTACTGAGAAGGCTTGATATTGCTTAACTTCGACTAGAATCGGTGTTTCAGCGTGATATGACCGTAATTCGGCTCAGAAAAAAAACAATATAAACAATAATTTTTTCATACCATCATGCATGTGGTCCTCACAAAAATAAAAAAAATCCTGATATTCGTAACTTTAAACTTTATTATACATATATAAGGAAAGTTAAATTGATTTCACCTTCCAACGATACGGTCTATGCGCAATCTTCCACGTAACAAGCAAGGATACTTACCACTGTCTTACAAAAGGCTAAGTCGCAATATCTGTTGCTATAACATTTAAAATTTGATGTTTGATCGCCTACAAGAGGACTGTAATCACAGCCAAATAAACCCTATAACTATCTATACGCACGTATTCTGGTTATGCAATTCATTCTCTATGACTGATTAAGGACAGTCATTCATTTTTGTTATAAAAAAATAAAAATTAATTTTTGTAAAGTTCTCGGGCCAACCCACTTCCCCAAGTCTGACTAAATGACCAAACATAATACTTTTTAATCCCTTCTTGGTTGGGCCAATACCTTTTCAATTTCCCATTGTACAAAATCTTTGTTGTTTAAATATTACCATTCTATCATTAGTAGTTACAATTAAGAAAATCATTGGTTGACATGGAAAGAGAAATAACTACAAATTTAATCACAGTGTTAACATAAACAATTTCCGTGAGAAGTGTTCAGACGAACTACATTCCTTAGTTCCACCAGTTCTAACCTTCACGGCTAAGACCGACCATGCCACGCACATTGTAACGAACCACCGTCATTCCCTTTGTATCCTACTGGTGAGATGTAAGTCCCATTCGAGTAGCTTCGTCCCACGAAGTCCTTTGTGAAACCAACGCCCAAGAGGATACTTCCCCAATCATTACAATCTTAACCTGTTCATGTCTAGACTCAACCGTTATCTTCCCCACATATCCCCATAAATTGTGTCTCTTATTTTGTAACCTTCTACCATGAGTGGCTCTTGGGTCTTGTAGAGGGTAAACATCATTGTAAAAAATATGAATATTCAACTTACACTATACATGAATAGATCTATAGGTAAGTAAATATGAACAGATAGATAGATAGATAGATAGATAGATAGATAGATAGATAGATATCAACAGACGGACATAGAAAACAAATATATGTTTATTCTGGTCACATAATTTGTACTGTTGTCAGACAGATTACAACCGCTCTAACATTAATTTTGTACTAAAACCTCGAGAAATCTGCAGAAGTATTTGTTGTTTAATCATTATCATTATCTAATTATTAATTACAATTAAGAAAATCATTGATTAAAATGGGATGGAAATATCTTCAAAGTATGTTTTAGTGCAGCTTAATCAATGCAAAAACACTGATTAAGCCCAGCCATTCATTTCTTTTGTTACAAAATCAAAAAAAAAAAGAAATGTACAAAAGTGTTCGTTGTTTAATCATTAGCATTACAATTAAGAAAACCAAGCGATAGAAAAATAACTTGAAAGTTAATTACAGGGCATCATGACCAAAAGGAAAATTCACTGCACTCCACTGTTACAAATACATACATTCATGTATGCGGGCATGTCGTAATCTGTGCAGTCGTTTAAATGTTTCTTTTTAGAGGGGATTTTTAATTTTACAAGTATTTGATCAACCTCCATTTTAAAATTCGAATTCTCTTTGTCTTTGAGATCATGTAATAACTTGGATCCTTATTTCGCCAATCGTGATTAAACAGGAGAAAATTCGTACATTACCTTACAAATATATGCACTGGCGTTTCACTAATTTTGGACTAACTGCAAATAATTTCATTTTATTTGTTTATTTCACTTTACTTTCAATGTGGGTGTATTAACGGAACAATTAAACCAGATCTCCCATATTGAACCTAAGACAATACTGTCATCTGTTTAATCATCGGAAGACTAAACAAAGTATTCAAACATATATACGTATTAATTTATCCAATTTCACTTTTTTCGGTTTGTTACAAGCTGTTTCTTAAATCTGAAACGTAAGCATTTCAAGCAAATCTAACCGAATTTCTCCCGACTCACATTCTTCCAGGTTTATTTGCATGTAACATCTGGACCAACGTTGGTTTTAGACTAAGTCGATAAGTAATCTAAGTCATTCTCGTAATATAGAATATATCAACCTTGTTTAATAAGAATAATAGATATTATAGACGAATAAATGAAACTATGGCCACCATAACTCGTACCAAAAGCTTGAATGTTTTCTACATGACAATTCTAAATACATTGTGGAATCACAGGTTTTCAAAAAAAAAAAAAAAAAAGGAAAAAGAAAAAAGAATTACCTTTTTCTAATAAGTGTCATGGCGACTAGAGAACTGTATTTATCGGGGGGGGGAAAAAACTTATCTATATATTTTTTATATCTTAATAAAATAGACATGTTTTACGCAGCAGCACAAGACGTTTTGAATGATAAATAAACATGACACTATTATTATTATTATTATTATTATTATTATTATTATTATTATTATTATTATCGCAAGGCTGTACTTAGGTACCTCCATGAGATCGCTAAACAAAAAGTATAGCATGATGAAAAAGACGCCAAACTTGACGAAAACAAAATTTTATCGTCTAAATGCTAAAGAGGAAAGACCAAAGTTTGTTTTTTTTTAATTATTTTTTTAAATTTTTCCTTCTTTTTAGAACATTCTGAATTTTGATTTTAAAATCCTTGTTTCTCTTTGTATCACCGGAACTAGTAAAATAACATATACAATTTTAAGCACTTTTTTTTTTTTTTTTTTTTTTTTTTTTTTTATGACACACATTAATTTGGAAAATCTTGCAAAAGTATAAATAATTGTCGGATGTTAATAAAACTTTCAGAAACTATTCACAGATGATCGAAATTATTATAAATATGTTGTTGTTTTTTTTTTTAAGTCATGGCAGAATTTTTTTTATATTTATTACCCCCCACCATAACTAATTTTATGAAAACACTAGAAATTCGATCGAATCCAGTTTAGTGATTACAATAGTTAAAAGCACAAGGCTTTGAGGAATGCAAATCATTTTTTTTAATTGGACCCCCCTACCTGAAAATCAGCTCTGAATTGTAACATACAAAACTAAATAAAACAAAGATATTATTTAATTTCAAATGCTTTTATTTACTTTTAGTTGTTTTTATGAATATGGACAATATTTTCTGAAAGCAAAAAAATTTTTCGATGAAAAATGAATTTTTAATATAATTATTTGTTATTTCTTTAATTATAATAGATTTTTACATTTAAGTTGTTAAAATATTATAAAATTAGTTAAAGGCCACATCCGCTTCCGTAAGTGTCCTTTTCAGATAGATCTTTTTAGCGCGTTGTAAATTGTACCGTTTTGACTAATCAGAAGATCGACAGTAATTAATAAATGTAATTTTGTGTACGGAAGACTAACCAGAATACAATTAAGTTGCGTTATTTGAGTTAAGCATTGTTCTCCGCTGTTAAGGCCTTTACTTTTGCGAAACACGAGTGGGGAAGTTAATTTGATTGTTCAATTTCAACTGAGAAGGGTACCTACAAGTATCAGTATCATCTTATGAAATTTATATGATCTTATTTTTATATTAATCTCAACTATGACATTTTTCCATAAATGAAACATAAAATTAATAATAAAATGAATGGAAATACAAATAACAGTAAAATGTAATAAATGTACATAAAATTATAGTATTTTATGTACACTTCTGATAAAATGTCATAAGTAAGATACCTATAAATTAATTAGATACTTTCTTATGAAATTTAATCTCACTCTTAACAGTCTTATTTTAATTTCTTTATAATATATTTTCCATAAAGCATCGTAAACGTAAAGGTGAAAGCTAAGTACAAAAAAAAAAATTAGAGCGCTGAAAGTTTTCCTTAAAAATAACGAGGTAAATAATTTGTTCACTTAAATCTAAATAACTTCACTTTTCTCCTTCCGTAGAACAAATTATCCTCACGTAATCCGTCAATACGTCATTCAACACCTGTCAAGTGACGCGAAATGTTTGCTTTGTTTTATTTTCAAATTACATCTTTTCGTCGCAGAAGCTAAATTAAGCTTTGTTCAAAATATTTTAAATAAACATTGTAATTTCTCATTTTCTTAAAACAAGTTTTGAAAAAATGATAATTGATTTTTAAAAGAATTTCAAACTGAGATTTTCATTTTTTTTTATAAAATGGAAAAAAAATGCTTGCCATGATCGATTATCTGTCAATTTTGCTAACTCAAAACAAAAAAAAAAAAAAAAAACAAGATTTTTAACGAAAATTTCGGACGTGCTAGGAACGATTAAAAAATACCCCCAAAATACTTTGATTTTTTTCTCTTAATAATAACATGAACATTTAGACGATAAAATTTTGTTTTCGTCAAATTTGGCGTCATTTTTTTTTTTTTTTATGCTATGCTCTTTTTTAGCGATCTCATGGAGGTACCTATACTAATACAAGGATTATTAATGAGTAAAAAATAAATTATGAGATTCCATGATAATTTGCACTTTACACAAATGGTTCCGTGTACATCATAATAGACTTGGTATGCATTCTTATTTAAGCAACTACGAATAATTTTAAGTAGCTATTTATTGAACACACACGCTTTCGCGTGAATAATAGTGATACTTGTTTGATGCCTACACTCGTTAACTGAAACCCGGACGTTATTTTTTAGAATTTCTACAATGATTGGATGAGTGACCCAATAGTACAATGGTGTAATAGAGGCAAAGAATAGGAAACATATACAAAATGAACAAAATAAGAAATTAAAAGAATAATAACGAAAAGATACCAATAAATATTAAAATGAGGAAATGCGCAGAGAGGCGTATCAATGTTGGAAGTCCATGTGCACCTTGTAGATAAGCACGAATGTTGACATATCTGAATATATTCATGTTACTGACTAAAATCTCAGAACATTCATGCATGTTTTTTTAATGTATGCATTTGAGTGTGTACATCTTTAGTTATGCCTATGATTGAGGGTATGTTTGATTCCAATCTAGATGCATTAGCATTATAGTTGGCTACACTATTAACTAAGCTTTCATTTTATAAAAATTTGACACAAGAATCTGAGACAAACAAATGCCCGAATAAATATATTAGGCGAAAAAAATAGGTTGGTTTTAACAAAATTTATTAATCATATTTAACAAAGTAAGAGTGATTCCCCAAAAGTAATAACTTCCATTTATTTCCACGGAGACTGAAATATATACATGAAGCACAATTGCGTCATTGGATAGAGCAAGTTTTCAGTTATAAAATACTATTTTTCTACTTTATCACAGCATCAATGACGTTGTTCAAAAATGTCAGCGTCGTTCATTTTTCATTGGCCTAAACACGACGTTGCATACACCACTATCAGCACTACTAGAACGAATTACCCTCCGCTTAACTGTGCTTACATCCACTCGTTGGTCTCTTAAACTTTCCAAAAGTCTCGATTAGTGTTAAGGGGTGCAATTTTTCGGCATCAAGAATCCAGTGACATACCACTTCTTCGTAAGCACTTTTATGTGAGACATCATTTTGCCAAACTGCCACACAGCTGCTATATGTAACAAACCGAAAATAATTATGGGTTATCAGTGGCAAGGTTCAACCTCTGCTTCCATACCACTTACATGTGCTTTTGAACATAATAAAATAGAGGGCATTACTTTCTCAGTTGCCCTGTATTTTCTTTGGTTTTTCTATAAATTTACGGTTCTATCGTATAGAAACAATTCTTATATCCGAATTTACTCCTATCGTTCTCCTTATTCATGATGATAATGACAATGACGATTACTTAAAAATTATGACGAAAAAATTAACCATTATAGAAGTTTTGTGAGATTTTCATAACATTTTTTTGTTAAAAGACATACTTATATATATATATATATATATATATATAGAGAGAGAGAGAGAGAGAGAGAGAGAGAGAGAGAGACAGAGAGATAAAGAGACAGTGATTATTGATTGCAAATCTCTACGAGTAATCGTTCGCCTGTACATATTTGGTGACAACCAGATTTCCGTACTATAAATGTGGATGTGTGTGTAATGATGTAATGGATAACCGCTCAGAGATCCGAGTTCGAATTCCAGTCGGGTTCGTTACATCTCCTTGGGAAAGGTAGGAATCCATCTTTTCGTCCCTACCCCAATACAACTCAGCTATGGGTTGTATAGCAGGACAGACTTAATCCTATTGCCTTAAGTGGCAACCAGTCAACCGCAGAAAGAAACAGCAACCTACAGCGGGCAAATCCTCTGCCTAGTTAATCAGGAATCGAAAGAGACATGATTGCCCAAGCGAGTTTAACTTATGGCACTTAACTGACTGACTATTAAATAAATGTGTATATCGTTATAAAATTTCAGATATTTTAATCTTGACACAAAACGAAATTATTTGGTTTTGGGCTTTTCTTTTTGGTGTTCTCGAAGAATATTAGCCGTAAAGTATTTGGATAAACAGAAGTGAAATTCCTTTTTTCTTTTTTTTAATGATGTTTACTTGTTTCATAGATCGTCAGTTTCTTGTCATAAAACAAACAAAACATGCAGTATTCTCGGCGATGTTGATATTTGGAACAAGTATCTACGTATTGATGGCACAAACGTCCATACCCTCTTCGCCTATACGAATCAAAACATTGCACCGACAATTGGAAATGGTTTTGTAACGAAAAATCATTTTACTGAGGAGGAAGAAAATCAGTTAAACAAACAGTTTCGAGAAGGAGCCTTACAGAAATACAAGTCCAATACGCAACTGAGTTTACAGCGAATTGTATACAGAGAATGAACACAAAAGGCAGAGCAAAAAGCAAGTTTTGCCGATCATATGCTTTCTTCTTTCCTTCCTTTTTCCTTTCTTTTCTCTTTTTCTCATTCTTTTTTTTCTTTTCTTTCCTTTTTCTCTTCCTTATTGTGTTTCTATTTCTCTTCTTTTCTTACTTTGCTTATTTTTTTCCCTTTTTATTGGCTTGCGTTGGTTTTCGATTGTATATTTCAAAAGTTCTCGGAAATATAGCGGTGGGTGCGGCCTTTCTTTAGCCTGTCCCACCTGTCAACCTTTGAGGGTCAGTGTTTGTCTCCTGCAAAATGATTGGTAAATCGATTTATGAATACAAACCAGTTTTCTGGATGATTCCTTCGCCGAGCTTGAGAGAGAAAAACACGTGTACTGACAATTTCCTACCTCACCACGACACACTTGAGGACACAAATACACTCTCAAGAACGAATTTCGTACTTTCAACTGGATTTAAAATCTGGTGCCAGTGGTCAATGATCAAGCCATGAAAAAATCCAGGATTTCGAATGCTGATTTATAACACTATTTCAATGACACATTTTGACTGGCCATTTTTTTTTTTTTTTTTTTTTTGCAAGACACTAAAAAGCCAGAACCATATCTCAGATTACACCATCTCCATTGCACTGAATGATAGAGACAGTGAAAGAAAATTTGTTTTTGTTTTTTTTTTCGCAAAAGTATTCAGTTTTTTTATTTATTTTGCAAATATCATTATAAAAATGAGCTTGCGTCGTATTCTGCACAGGTCAGTTTTCAAAATAAATACTGTTTAGAATTACAGATACACGTAAAGAGGTATACAGAGGTGAACACACACAAGAATACAGGTATACAGAGGTGAGCGCATAGACAAATATTTTTACTCAGATATTCATTTTAATTTGACATATAATGGACAACTACTCGTTTTCCGAGCATACCCGTATGCTAGGATGGTTTGTCAGTCTCTGTTGCAGACTGCTGCTCAGGCATATTTGTGTGCATTCAAAGCCCGCCTGTAGTTTATACTACAACTACGCTGAGCAAACCTTAGTTACAGTTTCTGTCACATGTAAGTGTGTATTTACGAATCTTAACACAACAATGAAGATCGAACTCACTTTACTAGCAAATTGGTTTGCCAGACTGGCTTGCTAGCCATCATGCTACAGTAGCGGCCCAGTATGCATGTATGCTTGAAACGATATCCACTGCCACAAGCCTAGTGGACGAAGATACTAATTATTACTGTTAAGTTTAGCTTTTTCCTAGTTGTAGTGAATTTAATTGCTGCACTCGTCAATGCAAGAATATATTTATTTGGCTGAGGGTTAGTTTAAAATCGACATTCATTAATTTTTCTTTTTTTATAAAATGGCAACCTCTTTCACTTTATATCCTGTTACGATCAGTTGTCGAGGGTCGGAAAACCATTAACTGAGTCGGTTTCTAGCAAATATAATCAATCAACTTTGGTGAAAAACTCGATCTACTCTGTAGAACGAATTAAAAAATCATTGATATTGTCTTCAAAGATGGTAAACCTGAATTTTATGAGCTTAATTAATGTAAATTCTAATGATTTGCATACAAAGAAGACATTTTAAAAATTAGTACATGTAAGCTGTAAAGTGATCAGATTTTGAGATCACCATTTTTATCAGAAATGTCAAAAATCTACATGGAATTCTTTTGAGTATTTCATCCCAAAATCTGCACTGTTCAGGCTTCAGATTTAAAAATAACATCTTCATTCTTGTCTCAGGAAGGATCTAAAATGATTTTATATAAAGTAAATTCCATCATACCATCTAATCATGTTACTATCTTAGTTCGATTCACACTTAAAGACCTACAATTTTGAACTAATGCTAGACCAAGTTAAAGATTAGTATTATCATGTAACATAATCATGAAGCACCATCATGTAATAATAATTAGCAAGATACTTTCACAAATTATTGTTACCGAATTCGATTTTCACTGAGTACTCATCTACTTACCTTGTACTGTGAAAGTCAATACCTGCAGTAGCCTGATGGTTAATCAACATGTTTTGAAAAACAACTCGTTCGTATAATGTGTCCGACGTTTTCTTTCTCTCGCTCATATATATATATATATATATATATATATATATATATATATAGCTTAAAAACAAATATACAATAAAATAATTTTTATAATCCATAGCCCTAATAAATAGTTTAAATATCCTACAAATATGATAACCCTTTATGAAGTCGTCAAAAAACAAATGTTACGGCAGTTTTTTTTTTTTTTTATATATATATATACACAAAACCCTTTCATAAAGAAATAAAATAAAAAAATAAATAAATCTCCATAGACACGTAAACCAGACTAGGCGAAAACATCTTCCGATTTAAATTTAGACACCCCCACCTTACCCTGACTTGACATCTATGAATGTAACTCTATACTGATACAAATTATTAACACGCAACATCCCTCCCTATTTAAACAATTACCCTGGCTGTTACCATGGAAATTTTGATTTCAATTATGAATATGCTATTAAAACACGTAAATTTCAGAAATAAGTTATTCCAAAAAAAAATTTCGCTTGAAGACGGAACGGAGCTTATTTTAATTCAATTTAATTCAAACAATTATATTGAAGTTTTCGGCTCTTGTTTTGAAACATGAGACCTCTTATGTAGCGTGTTGGAATCATATTTTTAAATAAATAATTATATTTATGCTCTACTTTTGTAACGAGCACTATTTTTTAAAAGTAATAACAAAAATACTAAAGAACTTTGGCTTATTTACCTAACCAGTTCTTTTCCTATTTTCTATATATTTTCACACACACACACACACACATATATATATATATATATATATATATATATATATATATATATATATATATTCAAATATATATTCAAACATATATTGTTAAATATAACAGAAAACGAATGTCTATATAGTTGCTTTAATTTCGGTCAAAATTAAAGACAAAAATTGTCCAACATTTGGATATCTTTTTATTATGCGCTTCCTTGATCTAAGCTTTCGGCTCACATGAGCTATCTTTATATGGACATTTAAACAAAGATATTCACTATCAAAGATGATATTCTGTTATGTTGACGTAGCAGATTGCCATGCGTTGATAACGGTCGCGGAATGGCAACATAGGTCGTAAATTTATGATGTGGATCTATGACGTCGTACCACGCGAGAGAAGGAAATATTAACAACAGAACAATATATCTTAGTGCAATGTAATGTGTTGTGACTAGTTTGAAATGTAATTTTGAGTGTGGGTTGCTTTGTTTTAATGTAGATGACCTCCAATATCTGCAGGTTCTTTTTACTGTGTATATGTGTATATTGTTGTGTAATCAACTAATATCTGTCTAATATTATGTACATGACTATGTTTTTCCAAAAAATATTGTTTAATAGAACTAAGATCAGAAAGGTGACAGGTAAGTCTACGGGACAGCGTGGTTGTAGTAAAACCAATATATGTAGTGGATTTATTATTAGTATCAGAGATAAAATCACTGAATGGGCATGTAAATTAATAGACTACGTTGGGTTTTGTAGAGGATTTAATTGTGTGGTTGTAGGGTTATTAGAGACTATGAGATCAATTGTTTTAAATTTTTTATAATACATGTTGAGCTTAACTTGTTTATTATTATGACTATGATTTCTACCTATTATATTTTTTAGTGTTATTTCATCATGTTTGTAATTATTATGCATTTGGTTAAAATATTATAAGTTAATAGTATTATTTTTATTTTGACGTATACTACTATTATTAATATTATCAATTTTGTTAGAGGTATTATTAAGTTTATTGAGATACATTTTAATTTGTTGATCAATGATGGAATTAGAGAATCCATTATTAACAAGTATTTGTTTGATGTTATGTAATTCTTTATAGAATATGGTTTTGGAAGAAGATATCATTTGTGTACGTTGGATTAAGTTTTTTTTATAACGGCTAACTTATATATATATATATATAACTTATATATATATTGAGAGATCCTTCCCTTTTTACACAAATGGACTCACCCAGTATATACATATACTACTGCTACGTGAAGACCCGAGAGACGAGAGCAACTGAGGGTGAAGGTAACAGACAGACAGACAGACAACGAACGTAGCGAGCAAGAGTCACCGTGAGCGAGCACATAGACTCAGTAAGAAGTCATACAGCGATACTTTAATACCAAAGACTGTATAGATATTTTGCTACTAACCCGTATTCCTGGAACTACTAACCTGCATTACCAGTTTGCATTATACGTTAATACATTATTTTCCTATATTCATTCTTGGCGTTTGTTATTTATTGGTACCGGATTTCATCCCGGAATCCACAACATATATATATATATATATATATATATCAGCTGCCACACTACCATCCTAAATCATCTAAAGCCAATGTTTTTGCATATGTAGGTATATAAAAGGATTACGAAAAAACATATTATCCCCTCAAAAAACATTAAAAGATCAATCATTAAGGCTTCCACATACAATAGTGATAGTCTTCTAACCTACAAAAAATAAAATTGCTATTATTCCCACCTGGCCCGAGGTGGTATCAACTGTTAGGTTTCCAGCCTAGGGCAAAGAGTTAACCCTCAAATTGATATAAAAACTCTATGAAAATATAAAAATACATTTTTATATTAAAAATACCAGCAATACGTTTTTGAAAAGAAATATTACCAGCAATACATTTTTGATTTTTTTTTTTTACCAGCAATGAATACATATTCTAGTCATACGAAACTATCCTCAAAATTTTGTCGGTATTAAATAACCCATTGAGGTTGACATGCCGTAAAACAAAATAAACAAACTAAAACAACCAACCCGCTTAGCATACATATCATAATCCGACTTCCCTTTGATTTGTGACAATTCAGCTATAATATATCGAATTTACTGTATAGTATTGATAACGTTAGCGGAATCCTTTTAGAATTTTCATTTAGCTGCCAAAAAGATCGCCGAAAATCCGAGTTAAAATTCATTTTTAGAATTCCAACATTCTAGATTTAAGTAGAGATTTAGGCATACTCAATGAATATAATTTCCACAAAAAGCTATTCACAAAACCTCACAATCTCCGTGACAGACAACTAACCAATAAAGTACTAAAATTAATTAGTAAAATTAATCACTCACACAGATACAGATACCATCACAGACGCATTCAGGTACATTAATGAATAGTGAATACAAAATCCTAAACTCACCAATGAAATGAAGTTTCTGACACTGGTAAATCGTATAAATATAAATGAGCTTATATCCTCTAGTTAGGTTGATACAATACACTAACTCATAAATAATACTGTACAAGTGTCATTAATAGTCACAAGTCCCTTAAATTTCTACACATGAATAAAACGACTTACTTTAAACGTTTTTTTTTTCTATAAAAACAAAAGAAAGAAATTCCAAATTCATTTTATTTTTCATTGAAAAAGGAATCAGGCTTATCCGAAAATTCCGATATTTAACATTTTTCTTATCATGCTTCCATTTTGTTTAATGGCCTAATAATATACAATAGATATTATTATTATTGTTATTCTGATTTTTTCGAATTTCTTTAATCGGCATACTATACCTACACACGCACAAACCACTCAGTGACACTGCGTACGAAGTCTGTAAAGTATATAGTCACTTCGGCATAGACAAGAACACAGAAGTAATAAACGAAATATATGAGTGGCGACATACCGGAGGACCTCAGTAAATCCATCTTCGTAACATTACCTAATAAACCAGATGCAAATGAATGCGTGCTCCACTGTGCAATAATCTTGTATGGCATTGAATTCCCCACAGATGAAGAGAAAACTGAAGGCAACAGAAATGTGGTCCTACAGAAGGATGCTAAGAATCTCATGGACAGCACGCGTAAGCAACGTGAAAATCTTAAAGGAAATGTTAACAAAAATGACACTTCTATTCAGAATCATAAATAGACAATTGAGGTTTTTAGGACACATAATAAGGAAGGAAGGTTTGGAGAACTTGAACCTCACAGAGCATTTCGAGGGCAAGAGAGATAGAAGAAGACAGCGGGTCACTTACCTGACAATTTTCTGTGAATGAATGTCTGAACGTGGTGTAGAATGCTTGGCAAAGGGAGAAACGCTGCTAAAGGCCACAAGGGACAGGAAGCTATAGAGAATGATGATCGACTAAGTCCTGGCCGTTCAGCACATTGAAGAATATTAACAAAAAGAAAAAAATAGCCAACTTCGGGCAATAGCACCTCAGGTTTCTTCAAAGAATTTCCATTAAACCCTCACGCTTTTATTCGAGCATTTCCTTCACTTTTCAAAATAGTTTACAATGTTCTCTTTCGAGATTGCCTCATCGTATTCTCCTTCTAGTTTAATGGTAATTATAGATTTGAGAAATGGCAGAAGTCGCGGAGAACTAAATCTGGTATGTCAGAGAGACTGACAGACTTGAGTAATACGATGATGTTTTGCCAAAAAAACAGCACGAAGCATGAAGAATCTACTTGCCAGGTAATTGTGAATACGACAGTTACACAGTACTGCCGACTAAATAACCCTACAGGAGATTGTTTGGTTTGCTTAACGGCATAAAGCCGAAATTTTATTTTCTTGCAAGCTTTGTTTTTTGTTTCTTTTTACAAAAATATATTGCTGGTATG
Source organism: Acanthosepion pharaonis (assembly GCA_903632075.3). Taxonomy (NCBI): domain Eukaryota; kingdom Metazoa; phylum Mollusca; class Cephalopoda; order Sepiida; family Sepiidae; genus Acanthosepion; species Acanthosepion pharaonis. The sequence goes on from CAHIKZ030001113.1 coordinate 5,150,765, forward strand.
TTTTTTTTTTTATTATGAAAATATGTTGCTGGTAAATTTTACTAATGTTTTTTTATATTTTCATGTTTGGACCACGGTTTGGGTGTTCACTATTTGCCCATAGCTGGGAGTCTAACAGGTGCTACCACACTGGGTCAGGGTGGACCTGAGAACAACAGGAAATAAGAGGTAGTTTCAAGTTCCTCAAAACCCTCTGATCAGAGGCCTTGATGTAGTTTATCGTCATACCCAGAACGAAGAGGAGATTTCTGCTTATACATGCACACAGTAAAGACCTTTGTGATTTATTGCCTATTTAAAAAAAAAACAAGCAACTAGTTCTTGATATTGTCAAAATGGTGGGATATATTCCGTACAGACTTCGTAAATACTTGCTTCATGTATCAACCTATAAATTGAACGTCTGGACACTTTAACACGGTATACTACATAGTAAGCTACATACACCGGAGACCTTCGTCCTATATGTGGACGTTAAATTTTCGTCTGCGATGTCTGAGAGACTCCACCTTAACGCTGTGTTTGTTTGTGTGTGTGTGTATGTTTATACATCTATTTTTCTTATGCGAACAAAGATTAATTGATGAAGTCAAGGGTTTAATAAAAGATAGTGTTAAATATGATATATTACGTCTCGTGTTTTCATTGGTCTGCACCACTGTTTTATCCTATATATATATATATATATATATATATATATATATATATATATATAAAGTGAACATTGAAGTCAACACTCAGAGGCGACAGGCTGTTTCAAGCTAGACGCAGTCGTTAGGCCGCAATCGTCATGCTAGACGCAAGCGTCAGGCCGCCTGACGATTGCGTCTAGTATGAAACAGCCTCTCGCCTCTGAGTGTTGACTTCAATGTTCACTTTTATATTTATATTTACATACGCACTATCTCTGATATTCATCACTTTTTCCAATAAATATAGCACACTTTAAAACTATATTTCTGCATATATATATATATATATATATATATATATATAAAATATCAAGAAATAATGTCGGATAAAAATTCTTCCAAAAAATTACTGTTGTTTACGTTTCGATACGAAAGTGATGCTAGCAAATAAAAATCCTGAGAAGTCCCAACTAGCAATGTGCTTTCCTTAAATAGGTAATTCAAACCTTGCCGTGTCAGGCTGGTCTTCGTGGCCGAACTGGTAACTTTACACTCTGGCTCAACATGTTGTTTTTCTTTTAAAAAAGAGAGATGCAGCCCAATTTTTCTTTGGTAGGACTTCTCGAACTAGACCGTTGTAATTAATTTCACTGTTTAATAAAATAAAAATAGGGATAGCAACTCAAACACGTGTACCCACTAAAATAATGCCTATATTAATAAGAACATATATATACATATGTATATATTTGTGTGTGTATGTGTGTGTGTAATTCTTAGATTCAATTAAAGTTTCGAGGTTGTTTCATAAATCTCACTCGTGATAGTGCAGGTCACATAAATATTTAGTTCTAAAATTATCATCCATTCGACAGAAATACAACATAGCATTGCTGTTATCAAGGTATAAGAAATGCGGACATGCATTGTCAGCATTTATATCACAGATGTTGCTGTAATGTGATTTTATTTTAAAAAGTTGATATTTTATTTTTACCCTGCTATTTGAAGATAGTGGTAGTGGGTTGGGAATTCTCTTGAAGTTATTCCTTACAACAGATAAGGTAACATAAAATGCAGGCCATAAGCGATCTTTCTCGAAAGTAGGAAGCGACCCGCAGAGTGAAGGTTAAAAAAGGCTCACGTTTCGTTACTTATTATTCTTCACCTATGACGGTACTTTAATCCCAATAATGCAAGATTTACACGTTCATTCATTAGATTACGTTAACATTAGTGTGCTTAATCTGCTTCAAGACTTTTGCTTTTTGTTTAGTAATAGTTGTAATAATACCTGTATGCCTTCGGAGTGCGGTAATATCAAGAGAATATAATGTAACAAAAAGGGAGAGAACTAATCAAACAAATTTAATGATTTGTTCACGAAACATAATCACTGTTAGAGAAAGGACATTGTGACCTTCATTCGGTGGAGATCGTAAAATTACTTCTTTTGTAGATTTTTTTTTTTTATGAAGAGGAACTTGTCAATCAAAAGATTTACGAAAGAAAAATATTGACCGACTTGAAAATGTTTTTGAGTTTCTTTTTTCTTTTTAAAAAAAATTAAATCATATTCTGATTTTATCAGAGAAAGTCAATACGCTTTTTATTGAAGTATAACTAATTTTCATCAATAAAATCATACCCTATAAATCATGCATTATACAATCGTCTACTTTATGTTTAATAATATTTTGTAATTGTGGAAGAGTCGCTAACCCAACCCCAACATAACTTTAACCTTAACTCATGAAAATTATGTCCCCTGCAAACCATCGTACATGCGTATTTCATATGACTTCAATTTCTATATATGCTTGCTTCTGTTAATTACGACTTACGTTAACAAATTCTTGCACTAGGTTTTATATTAAAAAATTAACTTGCAAGTTTCTAATACTTAAACACTATATAGTATATATAATTACATATTTTATTTTCTAACAGCGTATCTTTATACGACTATCGTCCACAGATTTGATATATCTTATATAAATGGTATTAACTTATTTTATAGTCAATTTCCTTTTTTTCTATCAAGTTATCTGTTATATAAAATTTCTTATGTAAAACCAACCAGATTAATTTATCATTTTGCAATAGCCTGCCTTTGTAAAAAAAAAAGCTGTAATATTATCAGTGGCTCAATTCTCGTTTTTGTAAATATATTCCAGCTTTTTACGAAAGTGTCATATTGGACATGATTTAGTGGAAATGCGTTCGTCAAACAACCCAATTGCTCACTGTAACGTTGCACAGTAACACTTTGACCAGCTTCTAGCAGTTAGTTATAAAGAATTCTATTTGAATCCCATCAAATATAGGAGAACATTTTCCCAGTAGATTCTCCTTAAGTTGACATGTCGGAGGTTGTTCTGGATCATTCCACGATTTTCTTTGTTTTGAATTACTGTAATAAATCCATTTTCAACGCCAGTAATTATTTTGGCCAAAAATGACATTTTTTAAATCGGACCAATGTTTCTTTCTGTAAATTGATAGAATTAATTCTGCTTGCTTCAGAAGTTTTTCCCGCGCTTGTAAACAATGTTGACTGATTACACAAGCAATAAAATCGTAAATAGACTTCAAATATACTTATAAAATTTCCTTACTATTGTGAAGATAGCAACTTTTGCATTTAGCATTTAACCAGTTGTTTCTTGATAAAGCCAACCTTATTTTCTACAGGCTGAATCACAAATGCTTGCTGTACCATCTCAATCAATAATTCAGCCAATATCAAAACAAAAATAAAACCGTAAAGAAGAATAATAATACCCATCCATTCACTAGTGAAAAGGACAGCTGACATTGCAAATTTTCAGTAGTTTAATCGAAATAGATGTTCAAGACAAGGACACCTCAATAACTTATATCACAGAAATGAGTACTATATTCAAAATTTATTGAGCAGAAAAGAGCATTACTTTCTTTGGATTTCTGCCACTTACCAAGCTTAGCACATATTGACGTTTAATGTTGACACTGCTATTGCATGCAGCAAGTTAATGTAAGCCGTGTCTTTATTCATTACTATGTACAGGTGTAGCTGACGTTGATTACCTAGCTTGCTTTCTTTTGTTTTACTTTTATTCGAGATAAATTGCATAACCGGAGCCAGGGAGAGGCTAACAATTGATTCGAGGCAATCTCGGATCGTGTACGCTATGACTGCGCATGAATGACTTTTTTTAAATGATCCCTTGTGCACAAATGTGTTTGTTTCCTGCGCCAATTGTTGGCAGATGCAATCTACTCAAGCGAAGCATTCAAGTGGAAAAGAGAAGAGCAGACCTGTGACACCGTATAGGGCTGTTTGCATCAGCAGAGGCAGAGAACGGCAGGGTGAAGCTTTAAAACATAAACACACATACACACAAGTATTAAAAAAGGTGAAGGAAATCCATCATTGCATCTACTACAGCCAACCAGCCAGCCGGAGATCTGGCAGACGTTAGAGGTATTGTGAGACGTATCACCGTCAAGTAATGATCGACAGTACTGTGTAGCGCCGTAGTAAAGCAAACTAGAACCTCCGGTAACGGACCCAGTGAGAAGAAGCTGTTCTCATCAGAAGTGATTAATAAATAAACAAACAAATAAGGCGAAAAGAAAAAAGACGATGTACTAGAAAAGAAAATGTATATAGTTCACCGTATGATGCGGCAGTAAGCAAGACATTTTCACGAGGCTCCTCTTTTTCTCTCTATCTGTTCATATGCTGACATCTGTCAAGGAAACACGACTTTATAATTGAGCACCTTCCGTTCACGTTTCTTTTTTTTCTTTTTGTTAGTGTCTTTTTCCATTTTTTTTTTCATTTTGTTAGTAAATTATCTAAAGAAACTGAAAAGCTGGATTGCCATGTAATACAATGATATTCGCAAAATATGATGTTCTGTTTATAAGTGAGCATCAGTGACATTTTTCCTAGTTGCCGGTAGTTATGCCGGATACATGAGTTATGCGTGCTTCTAATTTTCTCTTCGTCTGCATCCACACGGCCTACATTTACGATGCTTAGTTTGTTTGGCAGAAGTTCACAAGTGCAAGAAAGCATGCTACTCTGTGGAAATTACAGCTTCAAGAGGCTTTCTTCATTCTCGCTGTTCCTCTTGTACTCATTTTTCTATTTTTCTACTTCTACCTCTGACCTCTTCTTCTTCTTTTTTATAATCTACTCTCTTCTTTTCCTGTGTCCTTCTTCCGCGACTTTTAGCCTTTCGCCTGCTTTTCTTCTTCGTTATAACTTCTTTCTTTACTTCTTTGTCTCCCTTCATTTACTTCTTAGCCTCCTCTTCCTCTTCCATATTTTTTATCTTTCCTTTTCCGATGCCATAAACTTCATCTTCTTCTTCTTCTTCTTCTTCTTCTTCTTCTTCTTCTTCTTCTTCTCTACATCCTCACTGCATCTTCTTCTATTCTGTTTTTTTAATTCTCCTCTTTTGCTAATCGTCATTCTTCTATTCTCCGTCCCCCCCCCTCTCTCTCTCTCTCTCTCTCTCTCTCTCTCTTTACTTCTGTTCTTCCTTTTTCAATTATTCCCTTCTTCTTTTTCTCTGCTGGTAATATTTTCTCAATTTTCTTTTCCCTGTCTCTCCTTTTTTTTCTCTCCTTATCTTTATCCACGGCTGTTATAGATACTTGCTAAGTTCAACTGAACCCAACAGAGGACCAAATGAGGGAAAATGGGGAAAAAAGACGATATTACACCAAACGTCCCAGTGGATAGGAATTATCTGCCTTAACAATCAGCATTCAAATCCTACGCTCGAACAAGAACAACGAGCGGTAATTTATGAATCACTGTATTTGATTGCATAAAAGATATGCTCAACTGTTTCCAAAGAATTGGCTTAAAATATCTCTTGGGTCCTATATATGAGGTTCAGGTATCTAGTAGACTAATAATGTCTACCCAGGTGTCATAGACTACTAGAACCTAGCTTGACTCCATATTAATTTAATATTATGAGCCATCAAATGCAGTAATATATTTTTAAATTGTTAGGGCTTACTGCCATATCACGTTGAAACGCCGATTCTCGAACGATCACCGAAGTTAAGAAACGTCGAGACTGGTCACTACCTAGATGGGTGATCGCTTGAGAATATCAAGCCGTAAGTTTGAATATGCAGGTGGTGTAATGAATAATGTGTCAAAATTAGAAATCGTAGAGTCGAGTTCCAATTCATGTCGGATTCGTTATATTCGCTTACGTGCAAATATCCTTGGGTATGGTATGAATCGAACTCTTCCCTCTCCAGCTGTGTGTTAATTAGTAGAAATTGTATCACAAAATCATCATTATCTCCAAAAATTAAAAAAACCTGCAAAAAGTTGATAAACCGTAAAATCAAATCAATCAATTGAAATTATTAATTAAAATATTTAAAGTGGGTATTTATCTCCGACGTCAATTTTAACCAAGGAGTTAAGGATTTGATAAGAAGCAAGAGAAAAAAAATTCAGTCAGTAGGATCAGGACTAGAACACAGAATATTGTTGTTTATTAAAAATAAGTTCCTGGAACAGATAGTACTGAATATTCAGTCAAGAGTCAGCTGTATCATAAAGAACTGACGGTTACAAGTTTTTCAAATTCTCTAAGAACACCAGCAGACAATACAAGTAAAAAATAATATCAAAATATTGTTGATCCGTTTGAATCTTCCGGGAGATTTATGAATGTAACAGACACCTGCATTGATCTCTAGTGGGTATATGGACCGAAACATTTTGATAAAAAAACATCACAGATAACGAAACTGGTTTGAAAAGATCATTATCTACATTATATAATAATCCACGCTTTTTTAGATGATGTTATAGGTAATGGTAGCTGTTGGATTCCTGTTTGAGCTTTAAAATCAAACAATGAAAAATAAAAGCGATTATTTTTCAAGGGGTGAATATAGGCAAGATTTGCTTAAGATTGGTTCCTCCCTTTTATTCTTCTTCTTTGTGCCGCGTGGTTTCAGGACGATCATGTCTGTCCACAACTTTTTATCCTTTGTGGCTCTTAGCAGTTTTCTCTTTTTCCTAAGACTCAAGCCCTCCCCACCCAGTTCAGCCACCCATTCGCATAAGCTCGTCAGATAAGCTCGCTGCCATCCTCTATCACTTTTGCTCTCAATATGCCCCGTGAGAGTTAAGCTTTCCAAACTCTCCTTCCTCATTATGTGTCCAAGAGATTTCACTTGCATTTCTCTGATTCTGAGTAGAAGTGTTCTTTCTGTTGTCATTTTCTTTAAGACTTCCTTGCTCCGTCCATGGAATTTTCAGTATCGTTCGTAGAAACACATTTCTGCTGCTTGTAGTTTTCTTCTCGTCCTTCGAGAGATTGCCCGGCATTCCCTGCGATATAAGAGGATGGATAACACATAGCAATCCAGCACTCTTTGTTTCTAAGGACTTTTTATAAGTTTCTCAGCACCTTGCTTAGGTTTAGGAATGCTTGTTTCGCTAGTCCAATGCGTGTTCGAATCTCGGTGTCGCATTTTTCATTCTCTATTAAAACCTAACCTATATATTTAAACTTCTGCACTGGCTTAATTGATATTTCCAATTTGTAGATCGAATGTTAGGCTTTTTCTCTTGCTGATGACCATATTTTCTCTTTTTTTCTTCCCACAGTTGATGGTAAGTCTTTTTTTACTCGTTTTCTTTTATTACCTTTTCTTTCCGAGTTAGTCATCAATACAGTATCATCTGCGCATCTTATATTGTTAAGATTACGCCCACCATTTATAAATCCTGGTAGGGTATGCAGTTCCCTTAGGATAAGATCGTTTTAGAATATTGAATACATCTGGGGAGAAGACATATCCTTGTCTTACGCCTCTTTCTATTTTTACTCAATTCATTTTTTTATACGTGTGCAGGTTGCTTGCTCTCAGTTTGAGTTCTGGATTATTCTAACTTCTTTTCCAAGCAGTTTCAAATAGATCATTGCGCCATACGTACCGATGCAAACTCTTGAACCTCGCCTAGTATGACCCAAGGCTATTGCAGTGGGGAAACGTTATGCAGAAGGGCAATTTTTTTAAATTTTTATTTAATCTGGTAAAATGCCATCATCATTACCAATATTTTATTTTTTTCTATTTTTCAAGGATGTAATTTTTACTTGTGCCAAGTACCAAGCGATTGAATTATCATTATTATTTAAAATATGCGTGAGTTAATCGACTTTAACCAACATAGTATTTTCTCGACAATATTCTAGATAAACTTTATATTGAAATATACAAATGCACGCAGTGACTCCAATAGGAGTCATTCAAGTGCGTGTTACTTTTGGATAACTTACAAAACAAAGACTGGATCCAATCAGGGGCACGCTGAAAATCCGGTTCCCGTACGATCACCGAAGTTAAGCAACGTCGAGTCTTGTCACTACCTAGATAGGTAACCGCTTGGCAATACCAGAGTCTGTAAGCTTGTATGTGTAGTTGGTGTAATGGAAAATGGCTCGGAATTGTTAATCGGAAAGCCGAGATCCAGTACCAGTTAGGTTCATTATATTCACTTACGCGCAAATATCCTTGGGAAAGGTAAGAATCCATCTCTGCTATGGGTTAAATAGTGAAACTTGTATCGATCAAACCATTATTATCTCCAAAAAAATAATATAAAAAATTGCACGCAAATATTTAGATTTTGGGATTAAATAACTGATAGAGATTGATATGCCAATAACATATCCAACCGATCAGGTGCCATTCGTAAAAGTTGCTTTTCTCTGTATAAAAACCATAAAGATTAAAATTCGAAAAAATGTTTTATTACGACGGTCAACAACTTCATTTCACAGACCCATTTGCTAATATAGTGAGTTCGATTTTCATTGTGGCCTTATTCAAGATTAAACTGTCCTTAGTGAATTGGAACTGGTTTTCTAGCTGTGATGATTGCATATTTCGTATGGTAGAGGTCATTTTGGAAGTTCATAACTTTTCCATCGGAAATATTGATAATATTTAACTGCTTATTGATTTGATTGATTCATATACATCATTATTGATTGGCACTGATCACTTTCTTAAACGAGAAAACATAAAATATGACCTTTTTTCTACCAGATATAGGTTCACCAGTTTTTCCATACACTATGGCATATTTTGTTATGCAATCAATGTTTTCACAATAACAGTGATATTAGCCAATCTATGTTGGTAATATGTTTAGAATATATTTATATTTTTATGATAAATATAGTATGTGAATTTACGTTGATAATATCTGTCTTATTAGAAATATTTACAATAACTTATTTGACGGCGTGATATTTTGTGAAACATTTACATTGTGATAAACAAACATATATAGTTATTGATATCTATATTCTGACATACAAAGATTGCCATGGGTTTTCAGAAAGATATAATCTTAAAAGAGAAATAAGATATTGTAAAGTTATTGGGTAATGAAAACATTGGAAGTTGAGAAAAGATTGAACGGAGATTACATAAAAGTGAAAGCATTGATAAGATAAAACAAGAAGAAAATTGATATAAAAATATCGCAAAAGGAGATTATAGAAAAATTAGAAGAGGGTAATATACTAGTAAAGTGAATTAATCAAGAAAAAAAAACGAATTAAAGAAATTGTTGTTATGAGTGTAAACAGAAAGAAAAGGTACAGAATATGAAGAACATTGACTAAAAATATTTTTTCATATTTTATGTAGCCATTAAAAGAGAAAAGTGTAATTTAAGCGAAGAAGTATATAAAAGCTGACTTCTCAACAATAACTTTCAATTATGAATGTAGAGCTACATTGATTGAACCTGATGACTAAGCTAGATGTAGCGTGGTTTAAAATAACACGACTTAATACACAACACAAAGGAGGTGGTGTAATGCTTTGCGCATTATTGCTAGTAAATTATAGGTCTCTTCAAGCAAATATGCAAGACCCTGCTTGTTTATTGTGTAACATCAAAAATGTCTCATAAACACCAAGTTAATGGAATGCCTCCAGCCTCTGTAGATATTAATCCTGGAAAAAAATTTTATGATTCATCATTCAAGAAAAGAACTCTGGAATGTAGTAAAACTTCTGCAATTATTGTTAAAGTTGAAAAAGTAAAAAAGTGAACACCCAATCGACGAAAGACTAACGGTATTTACCCTTTACCTTCCCATAAGGCGAGATGTGGCACAGGGCCATTTTTACATGGGGTTTTCCGAGCCCGTAGGCACGGGAAAAAAATTCCCGTAGACCTCGTATACACGGGGTCGGGTAGCTGTCTATCTTCCCACAGGAGACTCTGTCCTTTGACATAGCCTCGTCTAGGTTCCTATCAGCCCGGAGGCAGAGAGGTCGACAAGCAGTGTTCCCAAACCCCAAAGTTTGGCAACAGACAAAAGCAAAAAAAAAAAAAACACACAAAAAAACGAAAGACTAACAAGGTTTATAGAATGTCGAGGAGTCTATATTAACAGGTAAAATTAATTTTTAAAATTATTCAGGTATAAGGGATGGCTCATTACGCATATGTTTCTATGGACTACATCTTTTGGATTTATTTATAAATAAAATTTGTTATTTATAAATAAATCCAAAAGAAGTGCTTATGTCGATGTGAGTTTCAACTTATAATATGTATTCTTGTTAAAAAATATTGATAATGAATTGTTTTGAGAGTGTTTGGTTTTATTATGCAGATAAACTAAGCGTAACATATTATAAGCTGAAACTTTCATGATGTATTGCTCGTATAAAAAATAAATATTCCCTGAAATTTTTACCAACATCAGTTAGTTATATATTTTGGAAACATTGCCTTGCATAATAAAAACTAACATAGTATATTCCCCATCCACATTATTCATGCCGTTAAAAGAAAGGTCTGTAATTAAATCGAAATTAAGCATTTCTTTATTTTTCAGTGGATTCTTATTTGCTTCTGAATCCTCATTGCTTACTCACAACCGTAGACGGTTTGAGAGCTGCGATAAAATGAAATTAAAATCCACATGAAATACTGATAAAAAAAATAATCATAACTGACAATTCTTCGTTTAATTTTTTTTAAAAATACTACTACTAATACTACTACTGATATATGAAAATAAAAAAAAAACATGACAGCGTTTCAGATATTCACGGTAATGGTAATATTAACCGTTTCTTTATAAAGAAACTTTCAGTGTTCATTGACCGAACAGCCAGTGTTACTGTCGGTTGCCATTTATTAAATGTCTCTATTAAAACAAATTTTGAGGAAAACAGGTTTCTCCTGTCTAGTAACTCTTATGTCTCTTTCCAGTATTGATGGAAGCCGCCTTCCTAACAATTTATTTGAAGTGCTGTAAAATGTTAGTATCTTGATTATGTCATTATTTTCTGTTTATGTTACATGTGCTATCCATCTTAGTTGTTGCTACTGTTGAAAGTCCTCGCGTGATGTGGTTTCTGTTATTTGGTACAGTTCTTTGTTTGTGATTTTGCAGCACAGTTCACAAGGTTCGAAGAAGAATGATCATTCGTTTCATGCCATTTTAATCATTGATTTGAGAAAGGGTTGCTAAACGAGTTTGGCGCATGGCATCTATATGAAAGTCCCGATCTGACGAGGCTATTTAATATTTTATTTAATATTTTATTTAATATTTATTTATTTTTTTATTTATTTATTTTTTTGTGTGTGTGTGTTGGGGGGTAGATTTTAATAACAAAAGTCGCTGGTTTCTGTAACCAAATTGATAAGACAACTGTAGCGTGTAGTTTGGCGAATAAGGATAAGGGACGCATACACTTTAATATTTACAATCCGCGCTACTTAATAAGGATCATAGAGTAACAGTATGAAGGCTGTGTCAAAAAATAACTGAAATTAATCTGAAATAAGAAGTAATTAAAAATTTATTATAATTTACAAATTTCCATTGGAACTTTTATTAAAATATTTATTAATAAGATATTAATTTTATTAATAAAATTATCTAAACAATAAGTCTATTGGACAGGTTGATTTCTACTAATACATTCGGACTACAATAAACTTATGTACGAAATGATATTAAAAAAATGGTATTATAAGAGCTAAAATTCATGTCAGAGAAAGAGCTTCACCTCTAACCTGTGGAGATTTTTACGCGTGCGCAAAATAATCTTTACAATTAAATCTCTTAGGTTTTATTTATTTTTGGCTCCTAACTCATTCAGTCACATTTTGAATCAACTATTTTATTTTTGTGCTATGAACCAGGACCCACCCACTTCAAATTTAGATCTAAACTGAGTCACCAGTTTCCTGGAATGGTTTTGTTAACGTCTCTTTAACAGAAGAGCCATAAGAGCTTTTTCCTGGCTGCCATGTGCCAGAAGAGTACCTATTTACGCTTCACTTAACTCTATCTTAGTAAAATTTATGATTAATTACTTTAAACCGGAAGCCTTTTACACCGTTAATCTAGCTTATCACCATCTTTTGTTAAGTTCGACTTCTAGGCCGCGCTGGCGTCTTGCCATAAAACGGTTGTGCTGTAATGGACAGTTTATATCCACGTCATAAAAAAAAGGCAGGGTTATCCTTTACTGGGTGGATGAGAATGTTTTTGTTTTTTGTTTTTTTATGGATTATTTGTTTCGTTTTATTTCCTTATTATAATATACAGTAGCGTCTAATATTAGATAGTCAAGGGTTAAATATGTCCAACTCTATAAATTCGATCGTGGTAAGAATCGCAGTAAATATTCTTTAAAATATGTATAACAATGGTAAATTTATATATTAAAAAGCAAATAAGTATAAAGAAAGTTACCGAACAAAAACTGTTCTCTAGCAGTTGTGAGTAAATTCTCTGAGGTTAGTAGATGTTCAGTGGAAAAAACAGACAAAAGACAAAATGTGAATAAGACTGTGAGTATTAACTGATATTATATCATAATGAGAAAAGAAGGTTTGGAAAATTTGATACTCGCGTGGCAGATTGAAGGCAAGAGGGACAGAGGAAAACAACGCATAACCTACGTAGCGACCTTAAGTAAATGGATGGCGGAGCAATGTTTAGGGGCGATAACAAAAAGTGTGTGTAACTGAGAGTGAGAGAAAGAGAGAGAGAGAGAAAGGAAGGAAGAAGTTTACAAAGTGAGCCTAATAATTTTGGAAAAGGAGAAATTTTAATCCACTTCTCATGCGTCTCGTTGTTGACTCGTGATTTTATTTTTATTTATTTTTTAACCATGAATTGTGCGAGATAAACTATCAGGTGTGTTTAGAAATGAACTTCGGTAAACAAGAAAAGCTTTTGTGGGTGTCATTAAATTGTAGATCAATAACTGATTATCGGGAAACATCATGCAGGTGCAAAGGTTACTAACGCCATCTTTTGCACAATAAAAGGAAAATGTTAGAAGTATTTCTGCAGTTTACTCGGCTCTTTATAATTTTCTCGCCTTTAACTCCACACTGTATTTATTCCTAATCTTACCAGTTTTAAAGAAACTTAAATTTAAATTTGGTAGCTATCTTTACATTAAATCCTTTATCCCATATATGTAAAATAATGTGTACAGTACGTTACAGTATTTTATACAAATAAAAAAATACAATAATTATAAAATTAATTGATGGTAGTCATAAAAAATCTTTTTCAAATGTTTTTTTAAGAGTATTGAACTGTTACTTAATATTAGTCCTCCTATATGACAATTAATGCTGGACAATCTCATCACAGATGAAGAAGAGACTTGAAGCAACAGAAATGTGGTTCTACAGAAGGATGCTGAGAATACCATGGACCAAATGAAATCAGTTGATAGTGGACACAGAAAAGAAACTACAAGAACTACTACGGAAGATAGATAAAGAAAGAGAGAAGAAAGGACTAAACATCAATTGCAATGTATGGTTGTCAACAAAAGAAACAGCTTAACATGCAAATTACAAATTAAAAAAAATCAAAATCAAACAAGCACAACAATTTAACTATCTGGGAAGTGATTTAACAGAGGGTGGAAAGTGCGACATCGAAAACCAAAGGCGTGTTGTGATAGTAAAAGATATCTTTTAAAAGCTAAGCAAACTATTAATAAACAGGAAAATTTTATTAGAAACGAAAAAAAGAGGCAATGAATACTGGACAGTCCCCTCCAAAGACGAAGAAAAGACTTCAAGTAACGTAAGTGTGGTTCGAAATAAATTAGCTGAAAATACCATGGACTGAACATGTGAGCAACGACAAAGTTTTAGAGAAAATAGAAACAAAAAGGACATTTATATTTAGCATCAGAAAGAGACAGTTGAAATTTCTAGGGCACATAATGAGGAAAGAGGGCTTGGAAAATATGACACTCATTGGACATTTTGAAAGCAAGAGGTGCAGAGGAAATCAGCGAATGTAAATGGATGGCCGAACAGAGTTTTGAGAGATAGAAAAAAGACAAAATTTACTAAGAGCTACAAAGAACAGGAAATTGTGGAGAGATGATTGCCAACACCCTGAAGGTGCATGGTGCGTAGAAGAAGAAGAAGAAGAAGAAGAAGAAGAAGAAGAAAACAGAGATCAAGTACAAATACTGAATGATGCAATGTGTGTTCACTTTACATTTATGTTTTTGAGAAAAAGCATGGATTATCTCTGGTCGCTCTCAAGTAGCCCCACCAAAAGAGGCCGTGAATAACCCACTGCAACACTCTTCTAGAATTCATGTAATCAGAGAAGCGAGCCGACGAATGACTGACAATGACGCACCTACAATTTTATGGAATACTGGTCCAACTAGTCAGTAATAACGAAGAAAAGTTACAAAGCAAACGAACAAGTGTATTTGTATTTTCTTGTTGAACAGTCGCACGATTTGACGTTCTCAAGTTAATATTTTATATATATAAAAGAAAGAACAACTTTATTCTATGAGAAATTGTCGCGTTTTTTCCTTATTCTTGTATCAGGTGAGTCGACTCGTTCCAACAGACTCTTTGCTTCAATTTAGAACCGCGGGAAGTTAAAACTCAGAACAATAGATTGAATAATATCAGCTGCTCGCGGAAGGCGCCTACAAAACTTCCATTTCCCTACCTTTATTACACTAACAAAACAAAAGTATTTATTCAAGAGTTGAATGTCATTTTGTCTGAAAGTGACATTTCGACTGCATCTATAAATCTTATGAATTGTTAGGGATAGGGAAGCCAGTGACTCATTTTCTCTTTTCCGACTGATTGAAAACATCTCGAATTAATTAAATAGATTATTTTCTACTTTTTTTGCTCAATACGCCGGTAATATTTTATTAGCATTTTTTTCCGTTATAGAAATCAATTTCTTGGAAATGAATTTAAGAATTAAAATATTTTTGGTTGTTATTAATTTGGCAAAATAGACATTGTTTGTAAAATTTAACAAAACATGTATCATCTGCATATCTTATGTTGTTAAGATTGTGGTTGTTAACAATGAATACTGGAGCACTTCTGATTCTCTCAAAATGACCTCACTGTATAGATTGAATAAGTCCTGTGAGAAGACACATCTTTGTCTTACACCTCTTTCTATTTTTATATATTTACTGAATTTATTTCCTATTCGTATGCAGGTGATTTTCTGCCAGTATAGATTCTGGATTATTCTAATATCCTTCCCAAATATGCCCAGGTTACCTAGCAGTTCAAACAGTTACGCACTTTATCAAGTGTTTTTGCATAATCTATAAAACATAGTTATGCATCCTTTTGAATTTGTATTCATTGTTTTTTATTAATTTTCATTAATTGTTCTTAAGCTAGCTGGCTCAATATCAAGTAAGCAGCCGTTTATAATATATACGATTTTTTCTAGATATAATTAAATTATAATGTTAAAAATATTATTGTAGTAATATTATAAACAAATTCGTTTCAACATTGTTCCGACACTGAAATTCATTATTCAACCCTTCAGGTGTCTTCCTAAAGAAGGTTTTCTTTGGTTTCACACATTACACCTGACGAAAACTGATAAATGGATCAACTGAAACGTTGTGTTGAGAACAGCAACTATATACAGGGGAGGTTCCAATGCTCGAAGCGTGTGAGATATATTAATGACACGTCTTGCGTTAGTTTTACTCGATTTTATATTATTACTTTTTATTAGAATACTTTAAGTCGTTAGACTCTTCGATCTCGAGAGAACACATCACGAAAATTTAAATAGAGAAAAATTTCAGACGTGAAATGAACTCACATCATACACATCGGAAGTTATAGAGGCATCGATGGTTAAGCGATGAACGATATATATTTATACTGCTCATCTTTTAATTTTTAGATGAAGCAATTTCTGAGATAATTCAGACTTTTTTTCTTTGTACTCAAAATTTCCATTTTAAAACTTAGCAAACTATTCACATATTAATTATACTTATTGCATCATTATCATAGATTTAAGGGATCCATTGTATCGCTTCTTTAGCACTTTTCCAAATTAAACATAGAAACTAGAGTACTGAATGTACAACGTACATTCAGAAAAGATTTCCCTATAATAAAGAATAATTGTCACTTTTTCACAAAAACATTCTCACCTCACTTTTCCAGACAGGTCGGTCAGATATTGTTGGCCAAACACGTGCTTTTGTTTACAGCTGTGTCTAATAATACCAACTGGGCGTAAAGAAGTATGCACAATTGATTAAGCACGAGAAATCTAGCGGCTTCTTTGTAACGGCTTCTTTGTAGCAGCCGCATATTTCGAAATTAGTGATTTATTTTATGATTTTATATCGATAGATGATATAATATATATATATATATATATATATATATAGATAGAGAGAGAGAGAGAGAGAGAGAGAGAGAGAGAGAAGTTCAAATCTATCTGGTCAGAAAATTACACATCCGCCGCTTATCATAGTCAAAAGATTTTCTTTTGAACTTTTCTTTATGCATTAACTATTGTTGCTCTACATCTTGATACTGAGCACTTTCTTCACAAAATTCTGCTCGCCTTTAAATATATTAAATCCCAGTAATTAACTGGTTTACTGAACTGCGTATTTTGTTAGGCCATTAACGATCAGTAGGAGAGCAAACTGGGCTCTTTAGTCTTGGTTGGTAGCTAATCTAGGTAAAGGACAACTCTGAATTCAAATCTTGAGCTGTTTGGAGGCACACTGGACACCATTTCTCTCCGGAAAAGCGTAGCTGGTTCTGCAAAAAGCTTCACCACTTCATTATAAAAACTAATTTTTTAGTCACACATGCATTGTAATCAACCAACCTCATACACACACACACACACACACACACACACACACACACATATATATATATATATGGGGGGGTTATATGTGCATATGTATATATAACATTCGTCACAACATTTTATGCAACTGTTTTTCAAATATCTTCTTATTGCCTACATGTATCTGAACTTAATTCGGACAAAGCTTCGATAACACTGACATGAACAATAGTGCCGAAAAATACATGATTCCTCACAACTCTAAACAAATGAAAACCATTTTGATCATATTGCTTCAGTGTCACCATTTTGGGAAGATAGCTAACAAATTTAAATTTGAGTTTATATAAAACTGGTAAGAATTAGAAATAAATACGGTGTGGAGTTACCACTTTTAACATTTTCCTGCTATTATGCAAAAGATGGCGATAGTAACCTTTGCACATGCATGATGTTCCCCGATAATCAGTTATTGATCTACCATCCACCCCCACACAAAAAGTTTTCTTGTTTACCGAAGTTCATTTCTAAACACACTTGATAGATATAGGAATACAGGTGTAATTCCTGTCGAAGAACGCGTATTTTCTACGGAATTTCTCGAATGTTCAGTCCGGTAAATATAATAATTACGGTTTAATTAAAAACAAAGCATTTACTTAAAGAAATTGTATCTATAAATTTAATGTATAAACAGAATATATATATATATATATATATATGTATATATATATAATAAAAACGCTTAAACACTAATATTCCATGGTCATAATTTATTCCATTGGAATCGCAAATACGATCCAATTCATCAGACCTACAAATTCAAAAAGAAAACAGAAAAAACAGAAATATTTATTTACGATTCCAATGGAATAAATTATGACCATGAAATATTAGTGTTTAAGCCTTTTTATTATATCCTTACTCTGTCCTGGACATTGAGTTCTACCTGGATTCTATCCCCTTGAAATTTTTATTAAAAAATTTATATGTATGTGTATGCATCTATGTATATATATTTATATATTTTGCATATGTATGTGTATATTTACCACTAATATTATCTATCTATCTATCTATCTATCTATCTATATATATATATATATATATATATATATATATATATATATATTTCATTGAATATCACGGACATGAAAAAAATTTATAAGTTTTTACTCAATTTTTCTAATGTTCTTACAGTTTTATTTTATGAGGTCTAAGAGAGTGTAGAAACCGTCCGTGGTGATTATTGTCCCAGGTACTTTCGACCAATTCAATAAAAAAATGTATAAAATTTTCTTGTCCGTCAAAGAAAAAACTGATATATATATATATATATATATATATATATATATATATATATATATATATATATATATATATATATGGTGTAACAGCATAATTACCCATCCCACAAAATATTTTCTAAAAGACCCTAAACTGAGTTCTTTTTTTCCGGGTTTTCAGATAAGACGTTTAGCCAACTTGTCTCTATTTGTCTCAAGAATCACTGAAAAACTTATTCAGCTAGAAAGAGAACAGGTTAAGATCGTTTTGTCTCAGCACCATTGTCTTCCCAAATTATACATTTTATTTCTCAAAGTAGAGTCCAATAGTGTTATAAAAACCTCGGAGAATTCCAGTAAGATATCTTTAATAATTTCTAATATACAACAGTTGAAAGCTTAATCTAACAAAAGGACATTTTTGCTTTTAAACGATTTGAACTATTTTACTGTTATGCCCAGTATATAAATCAAAAATACTTTTCCAAACTTTGGGGGCCACAAAATTTGTAAAAGTAGTTTGATACACCCTGTATAGAGAGTTGTGTGTGCCTGTGTGTCTCTGTTTGTGTGTATAATATTTCAGAATATATCTGTAAAAGGGCAATATGAATAAAGACAAAAGGAAAACTTAGCCGATGCGTTTTGTCCTCTGACGGATTTTATCATTTGCCTTGATAAAGTTCACGTTTTTTCAAACTAGAGGCTGGGTATATAGTGGAAAAGCAGTTTTTCATCAGCAACTTTTGCATACACCAAATCATTTTTTAAAAATGTAATTACTTTTTTTGTAAAACTTATACAACTTGACTGGAAACAAATTTTTTACAAGGCAGTAAAGGTCAGCTTAGTGGACATGATAGTGAAATATTCCCCAAGATTTGGTTTTCGAATCCAGGTAAAAGCATGGATTAAGAATGCTGATTTTCAAAGTAGGCAAGTCCTCTGTAATTGGATGGAGTGCAACACAATCTTATCATCCGTGTCTTTCATATTTGGCTTTGTACCAGACGAAGTTTAAATGAGTAAATATTATCCACATAATATTCCTATTTTGTCAGTAAGGCTTACTTTCATTTTTAATTCCTGACACCTAACAATACCGGGGTGCTGAAAAATTCTCGGTTCGACCCACCAAACCCAGTATTTCAGTGACCAAACGTCAGAATTTTTTCTGAATGATTTCCTAACCATTGATAACCATTAATAAACTCTCTTTTGATGACATTTTTTTTAAAGCATTTCCACACAAAATCATAAACAAGGCATTTACATGTATATTAGCTTTATTCGATCAGTATTGCTGACCACTGACAATACTTTTTGACAAGGAGGGAGCAAGGAGTGCATATTATGAGGATATGTCATTTTCAAGAAGCAATGTGATGTCTTTCCAAAGAATACCAGAACAAAGGAATTCGCCTACTACAAAAACACCACAAAGACATAACGGTCGCGGAATAGCAGATGCAGGTCTTAAATTCGTGATGCGGTTCTATGACGTCATACCACGTGAAAGAACGAAATATTACCAACAGAATCATATGTTTAGATGCAATTCTAATTATTATTATCGTCATCGTCGCATCGCAAACTAATAGGTCAACATAACAGAATATCATCGTTGATGATGAATGTCTTTGTTTAAATGTCCATATAACCACTCTGAAGATGGCACATGCAAGCTAAAAGCTTAGATCGAGGAACAGCATAATAAAAATATCCAAATGTTGGAAAGATTTGTCTTTATTTTCTCCCAAAATTAAAGCAACGATACGAAGCTTAGAACGGCTTATGAACAAACATTCGTTGTCTGTTACATCTAACAGTATATATATATATATATATATATATATATATATATATATATATATATATATATATATAAAGTCTTCTTCCATGCAAGTAAGTGGAGAAAATTCAATTTAAAGTTTGCTTATTTCAATTTTTTTTTTTTGGCATTTTTCAAAATTTTGAATAAGATGTATATTGGGACCAAAATTGTAGATAAACTATCCGAAATTCCTGTTTTCTTTCAAGTATTTTCCATCCACTCTTATCTATCTATCTATCTATCTATCTCATATATATATATATATATATATATATATATATTAAAAAAAACACATTAATTGTTGTAACGTAGTGCAGGTTACTGAATAAAATAATCACACGAAAGTTGGTTATAAACGATAATACTTAGGACAAGAACAACACATATAAGATTCGCCAGCGGCGCGTAGAAGTAGTAGTCAACTGCTAGAAGTGAGCCAAGTAAATTCCACAATGAATCTCCCACTGCAGGATACCTACCAACTGCCCCACGCGGGAAGATGTGGCACAAGGTCGAATTTAATGTGGTGTATCCGAGCCCGTAGGTTCAGCCAAAATTCCCCGTATAAAACGGGGTCGGGTAGCTGTTTCCCGAGCCGAGACTGCCCTTCAGCGTAGCCTTGTATGGGGATCCTCTCTACCCGGAGGCAGAGAGTTTGACCAGCACAGCTGGAAACGAATCTCCAACTGCAGACCAACATACATCATTTACTACTGTAATTATGTGAATGGGGATATACCCATTATCTTCCGTAGGTGTGCTACAACATTAATATAAATATATATATAAAAAAAAAACATTAATATAAATAAATATAGTTGCCTAATAAAACAATAAGCATAGTTTTGAATATTACGATAATTTTGTCTAATATTTAAACTATAAACAGTTAGATACATTTACTATATTAAGATGTTTTATAAAAATGCCTTTCTGTAACGGTAAATTTATCCAATATATAATCAAAGTTTCAGATAAGATGATATCAACTTATAATTCTCTTAAGATGGAACAAATTTAAAATTTAATTGACGTCAATAACTAACGTTGTTTTGTATAAGTTATTTTAAAACACATGATAACTTAATAAATTCAATAGATTCATCGCACTCCTGACCACGAGCGGATCTGTGTCTATGAAACTCCGAGTCGAAGATAAGTCACCGAACATTTTATCTTGCTATACACTTTATGCCAGATATTGTGCGTGCACACTCTTCTTCCACTTTGTATATATTTAGTATGTACATAAGCTGTTGCGAGTTTTCCCAAAGGAGAAAAAATGTTCCGTCTAACCTTAGAGCTGACATCAATGATTTGAATTTCCTAGCGACAATTAAGAAAAATGCACAATCACTCCTTGAAGACAAGAATAAATTATATTCGCTTTGCCAAAGGACTTATTGTTCCCGTGACTCTCTGCATGAACACACAGCTGTGTACGTCGACATATATAGTATTAATCAGTTGCTCCAAAAATTAACTGTTTGTTTTCAGATTGATATAAAACGTGCTAGATTTCTTGAAAATCTCTGATCATCGCCGATTATGAAAATTCGCAAACAAGCAGGTGCGACAAGTTTAATTACTTTGGGTGTTGGAGTCTGCATACTGTACTGGGCTGTATATTTGGGGTAGTATGGTATTTTTTTTTCTTCCGCCTGTTTGAAGGGGTGGAAGTTGTTTTTCGCCTTTTATTGTTTAACCTCGTTTACTTTCGCTTTATATCAGGTGATGCTCGTCTCAAAATTCTGCCTCCACGCTTAGCCATATTCTCTTTCGCTTTCACGCACGTTTCGTCCTCTCTTTCTTGTTTATTTACTGTCTCTCTTTTGCCCTTTAGCTGTTCATTCTCTCTCTCTTTCTCTCTCTCTCTCTCTCACCCAATGTCGTCGTACTTTATCTCTCATTCTCACTTTCTCTTCTTAGCTATTGATCTTAGCTATCGGTTATTCATTCTATCACTCCCTGTTTGTCTACTATCTAACTAACTACTGAACTATTTTCTCTCCTCCAACTCTTTTTCTCTCTCTGCGTCACACATGCTCCTTAATTATTAATTCTAAAAAGAGTTAATATCATAGGTTCTTGTTCATTCTACATTTCTCTCTCTCTCTCTCTCTCTCTCTCTCTCTCTCTCTCTCTCTCTATATATATATATATATATATATATATATATATATATATATATATATAACGTCGATAGCATGACTCTATTGACGTTGGATATTATGTACATTCACTAATATATACTTCTAGCTCTATTTCATAACATTGAGCTCTGTATTTATAAGACCTGAGGAAGAAATAAATTTATGCCTACGTGCAAGTATATGTGCGTGTATGTTGATTTTTTGTCATATCCATTCATATATATATATATATATATATATATATATATATATATATATATATATATATATATATAGGATTAATACAAATTAAATTTGTCACTCAGCTGATTGATGTTATATTCAGAACTTCGACTCTAGAGTTTCGAAGACGAACCTTTTTGTATATACAGGATGCGATGGATAAATTGTCGACATTTATATTTTTAATTTCGCGCATGAGCGTTGTTTTTGATTTTGTTGACTGCACAGTATAGTAGGGTCAGTTGGGCACGATCTGTGAAAAAAAAGAGCACCATAACGCAATTCACTCCTCCAGAAATTTAGAAATGGCATGCAGTAATACTTGGCATTCGCGCCGGAATCTCCAATACGAACATTTCAGAGTGTTTAGGTGTCAATCTGAGGGTACTACAGAGAATTCGGAAAGAATTGGATGAGTCTAATGGTGATTAAGAAGGTGTTTAGAGTGATCACTAATAATGTCGATATTATATCTCCATTCATCTTCCCACAGTAACAGACACAAAGCGGAGGCCTACATAAAGGAGGCCTACATTGAGGAAGTAGTGCTGCCCTGGTCAAGAGGGTGGCTCCTGGAAGCAACAGGACTCTGCACCATGCCACACAAGCAGGAGAACCCAGTCACGGCTGACAGACAATTTCTGCGACCACATCACCCTTTACACCTGGCCATCTAACTCCCCAGACTGCAACACCCTTGATTATTATGTATGCGATACAATTGAGCAAGAGACCTACAAAACACATTGTAATACCAAAGATAAACTGAAGGCAAGGATTATAGCAGCATTCACCAACTTAAATAAGGAGACTGTCCAGAAGAGTTGCAGAAGATTCCGAAGTCGTTTGGAGGCAGTGATTGAAGCCAATGACAATTATATTGAATAAATTTACTCTTTATTATTTCAAGATATTTTGTGAATTTTGGTAAATATATCTGTTAAAATGAGATGTTAAAATTATTTTCATTTTTGCGTAATTTAGACGACAATTTATCCATCGTATATATATATATATATATATATATATATATATATATATATATATATATATATATATATATGACTTCTTTTCAACCACTTTCAAGTTTATTGTTTGTTTTTCTACTTCATTTTACTTTACGTTTTTCATCCTATTATTATTGTTCCTCTCTTTCTTTCCCTTTTCTAGTCTCTGGCTTTCCCCTAATTCTTCTAGTCAGTTACTACTCAACTACCTTTCCCTTTCCCACTTACCTCTACTGCCGCTTTTTCTTGTCTCTTCCTCACTCCCTAAAATATCTCCATTTCCTCTATTCTTTCCTCGTCTTTCTCGCTCTTTCCTTATTTTTTTCTTGCTCTTTCTCTCTCTTTTCCCTTTCTCTCTTTTCTGCCATATTGTTGCTTCTTCATTTTTACCCCTTATTTTCGCGCCTTCCCTTACGTTTTCTCTTACGTTATTTTCCATCTCTTTAGTCCTCAATTTTCCTTGTTTTTCTCTTATAACTCTTTCCTACTCTCTCTTGTTCTTTCTCTACAGACTTATTCTCTTTGTTTTTGTCAGTTTCTCTTTTTCTGTCCGTCTTTTATCCTTCATTTTCCTGTCACTTTCACTCTCATTATTCTTTCTCACATTTCATCTTCCAACGTTTCTCGATCTAGAATGTCCTTTTTTTCTTGTTTTACTGCCTCGTTCCATTCCTACAGTCTTTCACCTCTTTCTTTTCCCCTCTTTTTATTACAATCAGCTTTCCATTTGCCTTAGTTCGCTACTCTTTTCGTCGCCTCTGTAATTAATTTATTTCTATCAATCTATCGATTTCTCTTCCCCCCTCTCCTTTTTCTCTTCCCTCCTCATCTATCTTTTCCTTATCTGCTCTTTTTATAATATCTCATTTGCTCCTTCTCTTTCACCTTTCACCCAATTTTATCTCCTTACTTAAAGGAAATAGTCCTTTCCCAAACCAATATCAGTCAGTCAGTTATGTGCCATGCGTGATGCACACTTAGGTGATTATGTATCTTTCTTTTTCCCGTAGCAGGTTGGCATTTCTTTCTGCAGTAGACCAGTTGCCATCCAAGGCTATAGAATCCGGTCTGTCCTGCTATTTACCCATAGCTGGGGAGAGAAGAAGTGGATTCATACCTTTCTCAAGGATATTTTAGCACGTAAGTGAATGTAATGGATCCGTTTATTAGGCAATAAATTACATCACTTAGCGTCCTCCGTTATTTACATTTTCTTACACAGCTGGCTTTAAGAATATTTTAGAGCGTTCTTAAATGTAAAATTTATAAATGTAATGATATTTTTCTCTACTTTACTTTTGTTTATAAATACAAATTGCAAAATAAAATCTACATTTAGCTTGTTAAAGTCCCTCAAGGGACGAAACTCGTTGATAAACAAAAATTGGCCTTTTGTTTTTATAGCGAATAAATTAATTATTACATCAAACGAAAAATGAGAAAAACATCAGTCAAATGCTGAAATCTCGTGACGAATAGACTGAAAAATTACATAAAGTTTTTTACGAAACTGTGCAGTTGAAGTGATAAATATGACATCACTTAAGTAAGTGACAAATTTTATATTTGTATTATAATCCCGTATATATATATATATATATATATATATATATATATATATAGGGGAGCAAAAGTAGGTATACACTAATATACACTAATGAAAAGCAAAATGCGCACAAAACGTATTGCATTGAAAAACAATAATATCAATAATAACATATCAATAATAAATATATCAATAACAAATATATAAATTCCTCAAATGTTCAAATTGTTTGCTCCCGTCATTCACACGCTCCTATTTACCTGGAAAACATTATTATTATTATTATTTATTAAAGAATAAAAATCATAATAAATGTATTGTAATAAAGATTATGAAAATAAAAATATTAAAAACATGATTTTAATGTATCCTAATACTAAATAAATCAGGATTACTATTCTAATATTCAATATTAATATAGTAGATAAGAATAAGTATTTACCAATACTAAATATTGGTGTAACTTACTGTACCTACTTTTGCAATCTCATATATAGTTCAACGGGTACTAATAAACCCTGACCTACTTCCTAAAATATAACCTGATTTATATTTTTAGGAGGGCCGCTTGGCCTAGCCGAGAAATTTTCAGCACCACATCGTATATTCTGGCACAAAGCCAAATAAAAGAAGTGTCAAGACTGTATTGCACCAGTCTTCCAAGTCGGATCGGGCTGACTGCTTGTTTTGAAAATCGGTATTCGGTATCCTGGCTTTTCCGACCGCAGGCGTCACTGGGACGTACGCGACAACCCCGGGTACGATCGGGCTTCTGTTCTTTCCTTCTGAAGATATATCAATGCATTTAAATAACTAATCGGTACTGTCTTTTTTTAATCGTCATGGTAACATTACACTAGCGGTGCTACAATCGAAAGATGGAAATCCAAAATAGATGTGTCACCTGCTCCTTCCGTGTGCACGCAGGGATGGATGGGTGTGGTGTTGACGAGTTGACCGGACGACACTGTTGCCACTAGCTGTTTGCTTAGAGTCACGTATCATTAGGCACACGTGTATTGCTTTTAATTGCATTTGTATGTGACGGAAAACAATTGTGTGAAAGAGAAGGACAGAAAAAAATAATATGGAAAAGAAAGAAAGAAAGTCAGTGTGAAAAAAGAAAAGGAGAACAAAGTTGAATGCGTAAAGAAAGTAAAGAAGAAAGCTGATGAGGAAAAGGAGAAAAAAATTAAACAAACAAACAAACGATAATAAACAGTGGATGAGCTAAAATGCCATGTAAAGTAGATTAAGTTGAAAGATAAAAAAATATAAATAAAGGGACTAAAAAAATGAGTGACAAAAGAAAAAAGCGTAGCACAGATTTTTACCAAACGAAAAAAAAAAATTAAAATAAATAACTACCGCATTTAATGCAATGAACTTAATGTTATAGCAAAGATTTTAAAATAATATACATACATATAGGTTCGTTGCTTCTTCAATTCGAGATAATTCTCTTCAATGAATCAGTGAACCTCATTGAGCTTGAGATGCCATTCCGTAGACTTTAATCATTTGCTATGGTCACGTGATCTCACCTTTGATTTAGCAGACGATATTTTGACCCAATTGTCGTTGCCGTAAAACTTTATTTGAAATGTAAATCGTTTAAACAGAGATGTAAAATCATTTGGTATAAAAGTATTTTAGTGAGATCGAAAAATATAGTTTCTCATACTGCTACATAGATTATACATTCCTTCTTGATTTTCAATGCGTTTTTATTTAGTTTGCAACGCATTTCATTTATATTTTGTCATTAATCTCTGGCCAATAAACAACACTTTTCTGATGATATACATTGTATTTCTATAGTAAAATGAATTAAAATGTAATTCTATAATAAAATTATTCATAATACAT
>CAHIKZ030001113.1:5182500-5187500 GCA_903632075.3 Acanthosepion pharaonis
ATCTTCATTCAATGGAATGAAGGCATAACAGTGGTACACAGAGAGCTGGTGAAGAAAATTCAAAATTCACGGAAAATAATTTTGTGGAGTTCGTGTATATTCATAAATTCCGAGGGTGTATGACATAATACTATAAAAAAAACCTTTTTCTATCTATTTAAGGACTACTGGTACGAAAATAATGCCGTATGAAAGAACTGAAGATAATTATTCAGCAACTATTACAATAAATGCAGCGGGAGCGGATTGAATATCGAGAACAGTTGAAGACGATCCTGGAAAAGTAAGGAAAATACAATGCGTCAATTTCAGTTTCATCGACTCAACTAACTCAATTAGTGAATTTAATTACGTCCCAGAAGAAAACATTACATTCCTATCGTACTTCCGAAGGTACAAGGCCATTTTTAGAGAAGAATGTCAAGGATGGTTGGATAAAAAGAAAGTACGTCTTCTGTTACGAATATTGTGTCCTCTGAACATGAAAAATATCTGAATTTCATTTTGCCGAATATTCCAGAAAAAGTGTCATTTAACGAAACAGTGTCGATATTATAAAAAAATTTTGGTGAAAAGCATTCACATTTTATATACACGTTGGCAGTGAACGAACCTTACTAAGGACGAAGATGAAGATTTTTTCACATAATCCGGTAAAGTAAAATAGTTAGTGTGAAAAATTTAAAGTGGACGAACTATCCCCAGACAGTTTTAAATATCTAATCTTCTTTAAAGGTGCAACGATTCTAGAAATCAGCCAACGACGCGGAAATACGCTCTCAAATCTTTACAAAACTTGAACAGGATTCAAAGTTAACGATACTGACTGTTGCAGAAGAGTGCCAAAAATTGTCCATATAAGGCACAATACAGAGAAAATCGAATAAAATGGCACGTCAGAAATACAAACCGTTCGAAAAAAAACAGTAGTGCCAAAAGAAAAAAATCCGAAATAAAAATACAGCCAAACTTAACCCACGCTATGACAGTGGTATGCTTCATTTCAGAAAGGACTGACCATTTAAAATTAGAAAAAAAAAAACGTTTTAAGTACGGAAAAACAAGTCACAAACAAAGCTACTGCAAGTCAAAAATTGCAAAGGAAATACACAAATTAACTTGCTGAAAGTATTGCTACTAGCAAAAAAAATTAGAAAGTTCAAATAATATAAAATTCGTGACAGTAAAAATATATAATGCTACGGTGAGATTTCAATTGGATACTGGTAGCGATATTACAATTATTGATGAACAAACTTGAAACAGAATTGGCAAGCCTAACTTGAAAAAAGTTTCAAGAGGAATATCGGGCAAGAAATTAATTTTTCTTGGAAAAATTACGTTCTAGAGATTAAAGCTACAAAAGCAGTTTTTTACGTACTAAAAAATCCCAACTCGACTTTACTAGGCGTCGATTAGCTAGAATTATTTGAACTATGGAATTGGCCGATTAATTCATTCTGTGGAAAAATTAATTGTTCGTCAGAGAAAAGGATTACATCTAAAGAAACACTGAGTAAAGTAAAATATAAATTCACGAATATTTTCTCAGAGGAGTTAGGAAAATGTACAGTTATTTTTCAAATTAAAAGAAAATGTGATACCAGTTTTTAAGCCTAAAAGAAAGATACCCTTTGCTGTGTTGGAGTCTATTAACACTGAACTTGATAGGCTAGAAAACTACGGAGTTATTGAAAAAATAGATTATTCCGAATGGACCACACCAGCGGTTTATATGCGAAAGAAAAATAATACGATTCATTTATGTGCCAATTTTTCGACGAGGCTGGATGACTGCCTCCTACCACATGAGTATCCCCTACCAACTCCAGAGAATATATTTGCTAAATTAAATAGTGGTATTTTTTTTTAAAAATTGACCTATCTGAAACATATCTTCAAATCGAAGTAAATGAGGAATGCCAGAAGTATTTGACTATTAATACACATAAAGAACTCTACAAGTTTAGAGAATTGTCCTTCGCTGTAAAAGTAGTCCCAGATATTTTCCAGCAAATAATGGATATGATGTTGGCTGGACTAGACGGTGCCGCCACTTACATAGATAACATACTTATTAAGAGTGCTATGATAGTACAGCACATAAAACTGATTCAGTAAGTATTTCAGAGACTTCATGATTACGGTTTTAAACACACTGAACAGAAATGTCATCACTTTATGGATAAGATTAAATTTTTAGGTCAGATAATCGGCAAGATCCCGCTAGAGCAATTGCCATTAAAGACATGCCTCCCCCGAGAAATTTGGTGACTATACAATCATTTTCCAGATTAGCAAATTATTATATTTATGTGCCAGATATGTACAAATTGCGAACACCTCTGAATAATTTACTTAAGAAGGGTACAAAATGGAATTGGTTGGCGGAATGTCAAAAAGCTTTTGAAGAAATGAAAAAATACTAACTTCAGAGTTATCGCTGACACATTATGACCCGCAGCGACAGAAAAGAGTTGCGTCGGACGCGAGAGAATACGGCAAAGGAGCTGTAATAGGCCATAAATTCGAAGATGATATAGTGAAAGTAGTCGCCCACGCTTCCAGAAATTTTGACAAATACAAAAATTTCTACAGTCAAATTGAAAATGAAGCGCTTGTATATAATTTTGATATAAAGAAATGATGATATTAGGAATAAACTTCATGCTGCAAACTGATCATCATCCATTATTTATATTCGGTTCTAAGAAAGGGATTCCTACGCATACTGTAGAATACAGCGTTGGGCTGCAATTTTATTGAATTATGATTTCAAGATAGAATTTCTATCGTCAAAAGAATTAAGACACGCTTGTCCAGATTGATATCGAAAAGTAAAGAAGATTTTGAAGATACTGTGTATCTTTTTTATACGCGGAAAGAGTAGTACTTCTGTTACCAATACGAAAAAGGATTTTGAAACAATTCTACGTAGGACATCAGAGAATAGTGAGCATGAAGTCTCTGATGAGAAGTTACGTTTATTGGCCAAAGTTGGACAAAGATATTCAAAATACACTTAGAAAATGTAATGGCTGTGATTCAGCAGCAAAATCACTACTTATAAATTATCAGGCATGGCCGAGCACTGATAAAACGTGAGCAACACTACATATGGACTTTGCTGGACCACTAAATAGTTCATACTATTTAATTGTGGTCGACATTTTCACAAAATGGCCCGAGATATTAAAGTGTAAACGACCTACTACTGCAATAACTATGAACTTTTTGCAAGGTTTGGAGTACCTGACAATGTGGTATCCGATAATGGAACTCGGTTTACTTCTAGTGAGTCTTAAAATTTCTGCAAAACTACGCAATTGAACATTTGCCAACGCCGATTTATCATCCGAAATTGAATGGTCAAGCTGAGCGCTTTACTGATATCTTCAAAAGGGCATTAAGAAAAAATAAATGCTTAGAAGCAAAAAGCTTAGAAGCAAGAAGGCTTAGAAGCACTACAAGAAATTTTGAGCGTGAATGGCGTCAAATGCAAACGTCATCATGAAAATGTCACCTGCATATCTCATGTTTGCTAGGATCTGTTTTTGACAAATTACTGCTAGGGAATAAAACAAAAGTCGACAATTTGAAATTACCAGTTCATTTAAGATCGGCGATAAAGTCTTTCAAAGCTTTAAGGTCATAAAAGAAAATTGGTAGAAAATAAAAATTATTCGACGTCTTGGCAGTATGTTGTATATTGTCAAAGGTGGACGATTTCGACATTGAAAACGTATAAATCAATTGAGGTTTAGATATGTACGGAATAACCAGTATAATTTAATTCGCCGATGGACATACTTTTCAATTCCTTTGAAGTACCTATACCTAAAACTAATATTACACTACACCGCCAGGGTAAGCGAAAACGTAATCCGACTGAAACGTTGGAAGTGGACCCATGTCGGAAAAAAGTATCGACTAAAAAAATCATTTGAACTCGTCCAAATAGCATATATACTGATACCGAGAATCGTCAGCAGAGAGCTAACCGCTCGCGGAGCTCTTCGATCTTGTCAAACTCTCTGCTTTCGGACGGAGAGGGACCCAGACGAAGCTATGTCTCGTCTGGGGTGGTAGAGAATCCCCACATCCTGATGCGAGGTCTACAGGGAATTTTTGACCGACCCCAAGGGGTCGGATTTACCTCACATAAAAATTGGCCTTGTGCTGCATCCTACCTCGTGGGGAGGTTTGGTAAATACCGAGCTAGCCGGGAGCGAACATTATATCCTTACTACCAAATTCAGTTAGACTACGTCGACTCCAAGCGACATTATATTTTATGACTGTGTTATCTTCATTCAATGAAATGAAGACATAGCAAGTAGATATTTATTTAAGTTCGTCTGGCATAATGAGCATCAAACTAACTTATAGGAGTGAATGGCTCGCTCAATTAGTTTACTATTTACGAACGCGATTCTTAGATATTTATAAATATAACACTATAATTGACGTAAGGTAAAAACATGAGAGTACTTTATAAATGGTAAATTTATTACTTAAACGGATGGTTCACCAGAATTGCTTACTATCTACTACTCTACGCCCTTTCCATTCTAAACGTGTGATACATTTATTTTGTCTAATTAATATTTTAATGTAAAAATTGCTATGATTATACTTAAGTTCTTCGAACTATTTTTCTCATTTTAATGTTTATAAATATAAAATTTTGTCGGTATACCTTCCTAATTTCTTCATGTGTCTGTTGTTCATATTTTTAGTTGTCTATGAAAGGGTATCTTTTTTAGTTGGTTCGTATGTTGTTTGATCCCTGTGATATCGTTTTCCGCTCATTCTAGCTAAATCAGTGTAGATGGATTTCACTACTCTGTCCAAGCACTGAACTCACACCAGGTAACTTTTGCCTACTAGGCCACTGTTTTATAATATATCAAATAGTTAATATCCAAGATTTTAAATATTGTTTGACATTCGTTATTACATCAGATCTGTAATGCTGTGATAATTTATACTTGACTTTA
>CAHIKZ030001113.1:5190000-5240000 GCA_903632075.3 Acanthosepion pharaonis
ACAAAATGTAAAAAGTGTACGTTTGATGCATTTCGTTATTAAGGACTTAATCGGGCTAAGGTGATGTTTACGTTAATGCGATTACGCATGCACGCACCCGAGAATGGCAAAATTTCGTACATGCCGCGGAACAGTAAGCTAAGCCATTCTTTTTACGAGCCACTAAAGATGTGGACACGTGCACATACACACATACATACATACAAACATATATATATATATATATATATATATATATATATATATATATATGCACATATAAACGTTATTTTTAGTTGATACCCATATTTGAGTAGACGTTCCGTTTATTTTTTAAACAATATATATATATATATATATATATATATATATATAACCACTTTGTTGTATGGGATTGGTTAGCAATTTGTCTCATTGTCGATTCCTGATGTAGTGTGCCCGATTTTCACTGGATGCGCTACCCCACACTTGAGTAGAATACTAAGTTAAAATTATTAACGTCTCCCAAGCATTAATAAATTGTTTGTGAACGCGTCTAGCAGACAATTTCACTGTGTAGTGAGTTCGAGCCCCTATCTCTGCATCTTGCTCTTTTTTATTGATTTTTTTTTATGGCTTATCAACCTTTTGTGTGTTATTTAAAACCGAAACATATATTTGGATAGTACGAATTATTCTTTTTCTTTTGTTTTGCGATTGAATATTCTATTAACCATTTTTGTAGATAATAATTATTATTATTATGTTCTACTATTTAATCCATAGTTGGGGAGAATGCGTGAATTCATACCTTTAACAAGGATATTTGCACGTAAATGAATGTAACAAACCTCACAGGAATTCGAAACTCAGTTCTCCGATTTCTCATTCCAAACCGTCATCCATTACACTACCTGCACATCGAAACTTACAGCATCTAGTAATCCCAAACGGTTACTCATCTAGACACTGACCAGACTTGACGTTGTTTAACTTTGGAAATCGGTCGAGAGACGCTACTCTTGTACCAGACTAAAGTTAGCAAATATATAAAAAAAATTGAAAAATATTCCATCACATCTCCAATACAAACATATCCAGTTGTAAATGCAGTTATTTTATTGTAATTGTTTACAGATAGTCGCCTTATTAAAAAATAGTATATTCAAGTATAAATTAACAACTTTATCGTTTACCTGTTCAACCTAATAACTTATCCAAAAACAGATATTCTTGTTCTAATCAAGGTAAACAAATTTCACTTGGTTACCTCTTTATAAACATGTAGGAAGGCAAAAAGGCGATGATCTCCTTTTTAAACAGTAGAAATTGACTGATGTCTTAAGGGACCCTTGAGAAATGCGCAGCCGCTCGTTAGTGAGTCAATTGCTACTGAGACCACAAAGTGGATAGATACAATAATCAATTGTTCGGCTGATCACAGCGGACAGAATAATTCTCATGCGTCCTAAATAGGTTCATATGATATATCACCAGGACTGCACTGTGGCCCACTTGGAAATATTATTAGCCCTTTTTTACTCCTTCTCTTTGCATACTTTCTGTCTTTTTTGTGTTTTGATTTCTCTGTGTAGGACAATTTGTGATATATATATATATATATATATATATATGTGTGTGTGTGTGTCTGTGTGTGCATTGTATCTTAATATTACTTATATTTGTGTACTTCAGCGTTACATATAAAATGTTTTTCATGAATAACTCATTTTTTTGGAATTCCTTTCTTTGGGTTATTCTAGTATTTCTTTCAGTCGTGTTAAGGTTTTAGTATATCACGGATATACTAATGCCTATACTGGACCTTGGAGAGTAGAGAATAGCAACATATTTTCCCTCTATTTCTGAACACCCCATTAAACACAAATTACTCACTTCTAGCGTGAAAGGCACACTTGCTTTTACTTTTTGTATAGTAATTACTTTTAAAAAATTGGCCAAATAATGTAGTCATCAAATCCAGATCAAATAATGTCGTCATCAAATCCAGATCAAATAATGTCGTCATCAAATCCAGATCAAATAATGTCGTCATCAAATCCAGATCAAAGATAAAACATCTGTTATCCGATAGTGTTATTTGGTTTAAACATTTAAAAAAATGGCGGACTGTTTCTTTTGTTGTTTTCTGAAACCAATTCATAATTCTTTTTGGATTTGGTTTATTTTTTACCGACATTTTTTTTTCTCGCTTGTATAGTCTGATTGGTTGTAACATAAACATATGAAACATATGTCCGTACGTGTTGCATTTATTATCGCCTGAATTGGCAGCAAATAACAAGATTGCCGCGAGAGCTGATCACCAAAAGCTGCCATAATTTTCCCTCCTAATTTTGATACAAGTCCCTGTCTAAAGAAAAGGCACTCTCCATCTTTTCCTTTCGCTGCCTGTCGGTTATAAGCTTGAGTGCTATCAATTAATACCCGTAGGCCATGTTTGACTGTTTCCTGAACATTGTCTTCGCTTGTAAGAACTCTAATAACCACTTTAGTTTCTCGTCCGAACTAAAAAATAAAATTCTTAGCTCCGAAGCAAGTTATTCCGATCTGTGTCTTAAGGGGATGCCGCCTGGCCTAACAATGAAGACACTGTGTATTTTCTTTATTGCTGCTCGTGCCTGACAAACGAACGAACAAATGAGCTGGTTGGATTTATGAGGGCTAAGATATGTTACTCGAGTATAAATCCATGGCAACACAGCGACTGCCGCCGGTTCTCTTGCTTTGGGGCTGGCGCCGGTGGGATATACTTGACCGTAGGCCGAATTGACAGAATACGTTCATGAAGAGAGGGTTAAATGTGCCAAAGTTACTCGCTCATGTGGAAGAATGGAAAGAAGACTGAACAATCAAGTTCCGCCTGATATAGAAGCGAAGGTGGGGCGCATAACGATGCGGGCCAGGTGTTTGCTTTCTGGGATACGGGTCATTTGTCGATTTTAGCTCCACTCACTCATCTCTGCTTCCAAAAAGGCTTACACTGAACAAGAAGGTAAGAAGGTGGGCTATGATGATAAAAAGACGAACGCCAGTTCAAGAACTTGTTGCATTTTATGGTTAGAAAGAAAGCAAAGCGAAACAGCAGTTGACGTAATTTTAAATGGCCCCTTTTTGAACCCATTTATAGACTAAAACACTTGAAATGGTCTTAAACTCCGACTCATCGCAAAGAAAAAACATTAGAATACATAGCCAAGATAATACTGAGGCTATGTAGAACACAACGCTACTTACCTGGTGTCTATACGGCGGAGAAATTGAAATTAATATCATCTTAAACTCCGGGTGGGGGTGCGTCTCCCCAGGTTGTACCTCACTTTCCTGAGGTGGTCTGGAGTTATTAACAGGCGTCTGAGACGTCCCCAAAAAAAGGAAGTGCCGAGGGAGCTGGAACAGTTTTTGTACGACTTTCCAGAAATCCGACCATGTGCAACATTCTGTTGTGACGTAGGCGTGCGGATAAATACCTACTCTCAGCCACCAAATGAAAAAGTGGGGTAATGGTAAAAAATCAGAAAGTGAAATAAAGCATGACGAGCTTATTAAACGGGGTGATGGAAAAATAGAGAAAATTTAATAAATGGGAAGAGGTAATAAATAAGTTTTAGCAAGTCATGAAAAGATAAATCTTGTAAACTATAATAAGTCCTCGAAAAAAATAAAGCGAAATCTCCATCTTTAAATAAAAAAGAAAATGCTTTAACAAAATCGAAATATTTTTATGAAGTCTTGCCAACGTTGCAATTTATTTCTATTAATAGCTAATAAATAAATAATATATATCCAATAATGTTTCCAGTTTTGTACACGCAAATTCCCGTTCACTTATTTTGAATATTGCTACGTTTATTGAGTTTATAATTTAAATAAATCGAATATATAATAGATTTCACTAAAAAGAAAGCTTGCAGTGGAATGTTGATTTATTGAATTCATTGTCTACAATTTATCAACTCTTTGTAAGTTAAAGCTAAAAACTATTTTTAGATTGTATCTTTTGAGATATTAATGATTTAGTTATACAAGTCATACCATGTAAGTGAATATGCTGAAATCAGCTGGAATTCGAACACGGCTTTCCGATTAACAATTCAGAGCTATTACACCATCCAAGCTTACAGTAACCTGGTATTAGCCAAGCGGTCACACATCTAGGTACTGGCCAGACTCATCGTTGCTTAACTTCGGTGGTTGTGAGGGGACCGAGTGTTTCAACGTAATATGACCGTAAATACATTCAGTAAAGTGATTATGAATAGTAATTAATTAATAAGAAAATTGGGTCCTAATAGTCTCGAGGGTTGAAAAAAAAAAACAAATTAATATTCACAGGGCTACTTCAGTAAGTTTGATCCTCAGTAGGTGTCGTACACATATGGCCTTGTACCAGGCTAAGGTTAGTTAATTCTTATGCTTGCATGCTTTGCCATTGAGTAATGTTTAATAACTTATTGTCGCTGATCATTACTACTGTACTGAGTTTGAGTCTCACTAGGTATCTCATAATTTTGATTTATATTGCACAATGCAAGATAATTACATATAGATAATAATCAGAGCTATTTTGGCTTGAAGATATACTGCAATCGTTTTTAATAGTTTCATCCCAAGCAAGATGATAAAATTTACTAAGAAGAAAGAAAGAGAGGACAATAAAAGAACAGGGTTTAGGAAGACAGAAGATGATAATTGATGTTTAATTTAAATTTTTGGAAGTTGTAGTTGACAGGAAAGCAAGAAATTGGAAAAGAGTTCAACAAGCGAGAGAAGAAACTATTAGCATAGAAGTCACGGTTACATCGAGTAAATTTCAAAAGTGAAATTACGAGACAGAGCTGTAACACCCACTGGGCCAACCTGTGATTTATACTGCAACTATGCTCAGATAATATCAACATCAGAAAAATATATACTCTTCTGGATACGAATTTCTTTATTTTACATTTGAAACAAACATTCTTAGTTCCTTTGTCAGCGCAAAGAAGAAAATTTATTAAGCCCGACGCGAAAAACCAAATTGTCCCAGTAAAAAAAAAATATCATTAAATCTGCTGTCATTTAATACTTTGAAAAAGCACTTGTATCGGGCATCGAGTGAGTTGGTAATTTTTTTATCCAATTAATTTCAGTACAGCATTAGTGAAAAATTTAATTTCATAAGTGTGAATACAGACATCTTATGCTGTGATATAACGAAATACCATATAACTTGAGCACTTTAAGCGATTAATATAGAGTAATAGGTGTAATAAACCATAAAAGTGAATTATAATGGTTGCCGTGAACTAATGAAATGACATAATGGTGTATTGCGGTACCTTCAGGGGTTAATAATTTTGCCTTACCACCCAGGTGGGTCGAATGTTCTTGGCACACTGCTATCAATAAACAAACTTTAGAGATAGTCATGTGATTGTGACATTCCAGAGGACAATGCGACCTCAACCTTACAGAACTGTATGGCAACTACAAAGTTAAAAAAAATTCTGACTGATCTAAAGAAATTAAAAACGAAGATATTTAGTATGGATGAAACAGTTTTTTCAGACATGAACATAATGATGATAACACAAACACTGGATGTTAGAAATGAAATAGTACTTGGAAATAACTCTTCATAATGTTCGCAATTACTTTCTTCGGCATTTTAGTTGGCTGCAGACAAATGCCTTCTCTTTTGTTGAATGTGAATCATAGACACTCCCGTTGCAGTTCTGGCAATTTCTGAGAGGATTTTCTGTCAATATGACTCAATGAACATTTGTAACTGCGCTTTCAGACAGATTTCTTTGTTTTTATTTTACCACCCTCTCTTACTGGATGAGAAATTTCATTTCCACATGCACGTATTTTGTTCTGAATAGCAAGATGAACTCCATCTACATTTTGTGCTTTTGCAAGTGCGGCCGTACTAAGTAAAGCGCAAACTCTTGAACAAACAGCCCCCGTGCAATTGATAAACCATTTTTTTCCCAATTTTGGTAATGCATAAATGCAATATAAGTATTGATAACAGAAAGGTTGAGAGCATTCATGAAGTAAGCAAGAGCCCAACGCTTTGTTTTAAACTGCACTGAATAAGAGTGTGCAAGCTGATCGACTGTATCGACTCCTCCTTTGGTAATATTGTAGAACAGTATTATGTCAAGTTTCCCAGTAGCATCGTCCACCTTAGCATCATTATTCATTGTTGAAAGAAGCGTGACATATTTGCTTTTCTTTGGAATTCATGAAACTACTGTCACATTTTGATCAAATGTGAAGCGCCAACTGCCAACAGAAAGAGCTTTAGCATTAGTGAAGCCTCCTGGGATGCCTCGTTTGTTTTTTTTCTAACTGTTCCAACGTAGATCAACCTCTTCCGATAAAGTTCTTCAACAAGGCTAAAATCTGTAAAGTAATTATCAGTGGGAATATTTCTTCCGCTTCCATAAAATGGCTCAACTAATTGCTTAACTACTTTGGATGCCAGTCCAACTATACTTTTTCCATCAGCTCCTTTGCCTGTATATGATATTCTATCACAGATATATCCAGTGCTACAATCCACCAGGAGACAAAACCTTAATGCATATTTATCTGGCTTTGAAGGTAGATATTGATTGAATGGGCATCTCACTCTGAAGGGAATGAGCTGTTCATCGATGAACAAAAGCTCTGAAAGATTATAGTTCTTTTTGCACTATGAAATGAACAAATCTCATAATGTACGCAATGAAGCAAACTCATCACATTTCCTCCTCTCTTGTTGAGTATCTAAGTTATCAAAGCGAATGCACTGAGTATTTTCTTCAAACCAGCTTCTTGACATTGTCGCAGCAAAAACTGGCCTCGAAAGAGCTCCATCTTTCCATATCTCCCTAATGTTTTCGTGATTCCCTTTCCACACCCGGCAGCATATAAAGACTAACATATACGTGATGTTCTGTTACTGTAAGAGTTTGCCAGTCTGTTTTCTTGCATTTCCCGTACTTGTCTGTCCATTTTACAATTATTTCGATAATTTCAGAGTTCACAAAAACATCCAGATATGTTTGCTTTGTTTTCGCTGTTAATATGTGTTCTTGATTACCACTAAAAACATTTGCACCACGAGTTTTTGTTTTAAAGACACATATGGAACACGGGACCACTTTCTCCCAGATCGAGTTGAACAATCACTTTCAAGAACAGAGAGCTAAATCTACTCCATCCACAATGTCATCGTCTTCGTCATCTGATATCTCAGCAATATCATTAACATCATCAAGCTCATCATCATAAAAAAGAAAACAGTGTCTTCACTCCGTATATAAACTAAGATCCTTACTACAGGTAATATTCACATGGAAAAGTAAACAATTTGTTAGCTAACGCATAGATGCAAAATAACATCAGTGGTGTGGACATAATTACATATATTTCAATACCAATTTCGTAGTACGTTTTGGTTACTTGAAAAAAAGAAGTGGATAGATAATTTTTGAGGAATATCCAGAAAATGACCAAAAACTGTGCAATATGATAAAAATAGTTTACAATTCATTTGTTTTGGCTCCTCGGGGACCCAGGATCGGCACTTAAGGGTTAATAATTAAAATAACGAATATTTATTTAATGCAATATTGTCTTTTGCATATCTTTTCTATAAGTTTTTATATATACAAGAATACATTTTGCGTTTGCGAGAACTATAAACAAATCACAAAGCCAAATGCTGCAAAAATTTGGAATTTGGCTCCAGAAAGAAATATTTACGCATCGCCAGTCGTATGTCACGTGCTCAAAAGTAAGAAATCCTAAGAATTTATTCTTCACTGTTAAAAAGGAAAAGAAGATTTTTTTTTAAATATTGTTTACCATGAAGTCTGATAAAATTAAATTAAAGAAATGATTAAACCGCGAAGTAGTGTTTCTGTCAAAGTATTTATCCAAACAAATCAATTTATTCAAATTTCATCGATTGGTATGCGAAATTGAACGAAACGTAAATTTTGTAAATCTCGACAAAAATGTTAACGATAACTTCAGTAATACTAAATATTGTGAGGATTTCAACATGCTAACGCGTGTTGCCAAAAAAATCTGGTAATAAATAATGCATAATATGGTTTTGTTAGGCAGTCAAACACTTCCCTGTGTGTACGTAGTTCCCGTTAAATGCAATTCTGCGATTTTCCTGGGATTGCATCCGTAAACCGGAAAAAAATACACAGCTAACTTCAGTCACTATTTCGATATGTTAACGAAAGTCATACAGTCGAAACTCACTCTTGACTCATTTTGTTGACAGTAAAAAAAGGAAAATAATCTTTGCAACGTCGTAGGCCTATCGCTACTCTTTCCATGACAAATTCTCAGATGAGCTCCAATCTTTAGTTCCACCATTTTAGACCTTTACTGCTCGGACTCATCATGCTACGTTGAATCACACACAGTATTCCAACTGTAAGGAGGAAGTTCCATTCCTCTACATTGTGGAAGAGACGCTCACGTAAATGCTACCATGAAAGCTAAAATCTTAACTTCTTCAAGTAAAGATTTAATCAT
The DNA here is from genome assembly GCA_903632075.3 of Acanthosepion pharaonis. Taxonomy (NCBI): domain Eukaryota; kingdom Metazoa; phylum Mollusca; class Cephalopoda; order Sepiida; family Sepiidae; genus Acanthosepion; species Acanthosepion pharaonis. The sequence continues at coordinate 5,198,512 of CAHIKZ030001113.1, forward strand.
TATCTACCCTCTTTATCCTCATAATCTCCACCTCCTTCTACTTTCTCTCATATTCATATAACACACCTCATTCAGTGACCCTCTTACTTGAGTGATTCTTAAGCCTTTCAATGGATAAAATGTAATAAAAATGATTTTGTTTGAATTTCTTCAACGAGGCCTTGTTACAATCAAGACATTGATTTGTTTGGGCAACTTTCCTTGTCTTTGTAACAACGTTTCGGCTGATGTACACTGCGGCCTTCGCATTCCTACCAGATATGTTGCTATTTCTTAAACGTAATTTAGTTCTGTCACAAGACCACAAGTATCGGCACCTAATTAGGCTTGGATGCACTATGGAAAAAACTGTATCTAGCGGAAGGTACACAAGTAGATCAGTATCGGCTGGGTCACCGTGGAGAGGGGGTATGATGTTGAAAGACCTGGACCCCTAGGTGCTGTAAGCTTGGATTCTGCGGTTGGTGTAATGGATAAAGGATCGGGATGAGAAATCGGAGAGCCAAGTTTGAATTCTAGTTGGGTTCGTTATATTCACTTCTGTACAAATACCCTTGGAAAATGTACGAATCAACCTCTTTTACTCCCAGGTATGGGTTAAATAAAAAGACTTGTATCAGAAAATCATTATTATCTCTGAAAGTTTCGTACAGTCCAAAAAATATGTTTCGGATTTAAATAACCTCAGCACTATATTTGAGAGTGGATAAACTGAAGATTCGAGGAAGTATTGAGTAGGGCCAAAAGAATAATAAGAAAAGTTTTGGAGATTTTTAGGAGACTTGCTAAAAAAGAAAGCCACAACCACTAGGCACCTCATGTGAGCAGGCAATGCATGAATAATAATAATAATAATAATAATAATAATAATAATAGAAAGAAAGAAATTCAAACAAATATAAGAAAGGGATATCTTATGAGGGTAAGAAAAACATATCAAACTATAATAAGATAGTAGGGATCAGATAAGAGGAATGATTATCTGGAAAGTATCGGTAATAAAATGAACAGGATCATTTCATGACACAATTGAACAATATGGATAAATGCATACAACAACGCGACAATAATGTTATAACTATTCGAAATAGTGCAACAAGAAATGAGAAGACAACAAACGATGTTTAAGTAAAGAACGAAAGATAAACGTGAAAAGAAAAAAAACTTATGGTAGGTAAAATACAATTAGAAAAGAGCGAGGACAAAAAATTCATGGATATGTCTACGCAGAAGACACATAAAATGTGAAATGAAACCCCTGAAAAAAGTAAGAAAGTAAACCATATAATCAGTGCACGCAGCAATCTGACCCCAAAAGTATACAAAAGAACTCATGACAGGGTGGAGACAGTCATATAATGGAACCTGTGCAAGGGATATGTTTAATGATTTAGGCAAATAGTATCAGTACAAACCAGAGTTTGTTCTAGAAAATAAAAATCGCAAAATCCTTTGAGATTTTGACACCTCGACCAGTTACCCCACCTAAGAAAGACTGGATTTGATAATAGTGAATAAGAAAAATCGAACCTGCCATAAAGGCGATTAAGAGTGCCACAGTTGCGCCAATAGTAGGTGCACTTGGAATGTGTCAAAAGCATTGGAATCAAGGTCTGGTCAAGTTGGAAATTCGGGGAGACGAGACTGTACAAACTACAACGTTGTTGGGATTTGTATGAATATTGAGAAATGTGTTGGAAATCTGAAGAAATATACTGTCACAGAGTTTTAAACGATAGCCAACAGTCATCAGATGTGAATACGCAAATTCAAGAAGATTACAGTAATGCAGAAAACTAACTCAAAAGAACTGTGCAAACAACATATAGACAAAAGGTATCAGCAAAAGCTCGAGGCTATCGTCGAAATACACACGGACTTTGAGATACAGACTGCCCATCTCAGCTCAGCGAGAAGACCTGATTTTATAGTCGTGCAGAAAGAGGTCCTATAATATTGACATGAAAAAATACCAGAATCTCGCCTCATGGGCGTGGGTTGGGGGGTGAATGATGGCTACGAAAACTTTGGAATGTGAAGGATAGGATTGGGCCCATATTAGTAGGATCACTTGGATCAGTGGCAACAACATTAGAAGCAAGATTAGATGAATTGCGAGGAAGCGTTTAGACTATCCAGATTATGGCATTGCTCGAGGTGGCTAGGATTACAAAGATGCTGGGGCGATAATCATCAGACATTTGTTGTGAACACTCACATTTATGATGTATTATTATAAAAATAATAAATTCAGGAATTAGAAAATCATGGAACAGTATTTCATTATGTTTATCTGTAAGTTTTGTCAAAAAGCAATTATTCTTAAGTTATTTTGCATATGTAGAGATTGATGCATAGATTCGAACATACCGAGATTGACAGAGACATAGCTATACTTTCTGAGTCTGCAGTGTAGATTAAACTCACAATCAGTGAATTGTAAAAATCAACACACTAACTACCACACCAGTTCTCTTTTGGAAAATATTTATCAATCGACACATCATGGATGTAAATAAATTTTAATACACTAGTTTTTTGGGTTTTTTTTGTTTTGTTTTTTTTAAGCAAATCACCCCAAACAAGGTGGTATGCCACTAGCTAGCAAAGGGTTACAGAGTGTAAGAATAAAGAGGAATGTTTGGGAAAAGGATAAAGAGAAGGACGGGGATCAAGGTCAAGGCATCAGATGTCGATTGGCATTACATTTGAATATTTGAAGATTATAGCTATCAGGAAAGCAAGTGATAGGAACGGAGTTCCACTGGCGGGAGATGCGAGATAAGAAGCTGTTGGAGTAGAAGAGACGGCCACATTTAACCGTTTCAACAGTGAAAGAGTGGGACCAAGATGCCAACCTAGTAGCACGCTTAAAATCATGCAGTTTGGAAACCAGTGGAAGTAGCTCGTCTGAGCCATGAAAGTACTTGTAGAAAAGACAGAGAGAAGCCACAGCAGGTCTGTGAGATAGCGACTGTAGACGGGATGCCAGATCAGGACCAACCACGTTGCATATCCGTCTCTGGATTTTGTCTAGGATCTCGAGATAAGCACCGGGAGCACAAGACCATATATGGCAGCAGTTAGTTAGAAGGAAGTTCCACTCGAACATATTTTTCCAAATAACTACCAAATTGTGCAACAGATTTCGACGTGGGTGTTTCCCTAGGCACATTAATCCTAATCTCTTCAAGTCAAGGATCAATCTCCAATTCTTACCACCTTCTTTTCCATTTATATCACACATCATTACCATTTCGACTGTAACGATCTAACTTGTCTGGTCCTCTAGCTTTATACTGGGTGAAATTTAATAAGAAAAAATAAAGAAGATAAAGCAGGGATATTTAAATGGATTTTTACATCAAGATCAGAAATGTGTAAAAGCGAATTCTATTGTTAAATGACAAAAATGTTTAAAATAAAATATTAATAAAAGTGAAAATAGTAAGAAAATAAATTAATTCCTAGCCTTGGTTATCGTCTTAATTCTTACTCATTTCAGATCTTAAACACAATGAATATAAACTGATATTTTCAAAATAACATTAACTCTCGACAAAGTTAGACTTACATATCACAATAAAAAACTGAAGAATTTTATTTTTATTCTTAATAACCCCGAAAGTAGCAAAACTGACAATTTTGGATTTTTAAAATTCATCAGCTATAGTATTTCGCACTCATTGGGGCCTTGAATCAAACTCAGAAAAGCTTATTAGATATAAGGTCATACCATTCAACTGCTCAAATTGTCTTCCTTTTTTTCAGGAAGCTGAGTCATCAATGAATCACTATCGTTTTCCAAATTTAGTTATTCTGAACCGCTAGTTAAGAAGGACTGTTGCCTTCATTTCAGGCTCACGACCGTGGTGACGTGAAACTAATGGAAGGAGAAAGATAATAGAAAATCAAATTGACCGAACGCATAACAACTTTGCTTTTCACCTGAAAGCAGAAGGTTTTAAGCAACGGTTTAAGCGACATCTAATGGCTGAACTTGTCATTTGTCTTATTTATGACAGAGTCAGTAGAACAGAACAGAAATTGAGACAAGCGGACGGCACCACTGAGCCATCGATAAGCGAACTATAGATAACACGTGTATTGCGTTTGGTACCCGCATGGATTGACGAAGCTTATGGATGGCTCCCGGCGTTTACACACAACGCCCAGGGGCTAATGTTGTTGTCTACGCCTGGAGAATCCATCTCTGCTTGCGTTCTAATGACTTTCTTGTTCGATTGTCGGACGGGAGCGTTCATTGGCAGAATGTGATTAGTACGTAATTGCTGAGGTAATTTGGACAATTGTGCGACTCACCCACAGAAACAGATCCCATTAGTAGATGATAGAGAGAGTAAAGGGGCGGGCTTCGTAGTAAGCAGACTCTGGGTAGAAGGACTGTCTTCTTTGGCAGACATTAAGTTTATAATCTGTCATGGCAAAAGGCATAAGATGAATTCAGCAACGTTGATGAAGATGATGATGACGTGTTGGTCATAATAATGAGACGCAGTAGAAACGTCCATAGGGGTGTTTGAATATGGATTCCTTTCGTTTAGTTTGCATTTAGAATCTATCACCATACAAACTATTAACTCGAATCAAAATCCAATAATTAAACAAATGTAGACATTTCAAACATTGCAACTTCTACTATTAGTAATAGTATGATTTCAGTCACATATATGATTGATTGTCTTATTTCAGACCCAGCCTCTGACCAGGCAAAATTTAATGTGCTGCTGTGTTTATATTATTATCATTTAACACATTTGCATATTTACAGGACATGTTTGTTGGTTCTCGCTGGAAATTATGCGACAACAAATCAGTTGATAAAATCTCCAACGACTTTATTTTTTTTTTTTTACACTATTCTGGACACAATTATACACTTTATGCTCCGCATTTTTCTCAGTCCTCAAGTGAATTCTTAGTATTTTTCGCTTTTTTTTTCGTCTTGGTCCTGTTACTTGCAGGCTCTACTCCATCATCTAATGCGTAGACCTCCTTTTCTTCTTTTCGTCTCTCAGATTGGGTTCTCTCTTTATTATTATTATTATTATTTTTATTTTCTTTGATTTCTGGCGTATACACATTTCTTTCCGGGTCCCGCCCAGGGACCTAAGGTTAGTAATGGCGTCATGACACTTTCCACTGACAAAAAAAAAAAAAAAAAAAAAGAAAAAGATTACATAGATAAAGCCCTTCGTAAGGTGTGGGCTGTACTTGTTAGAACAATTTTCTGTATCTCCTTGAGGCATGGACTTCCAGGTATCCCTTCAATTAGTCTACTGGAATCTTTTCCAACCAGTCCTAGGGCTCCAACTACAACAGGGATTGTTGATGTTCCCATATGCCACATTTTCGCGATTTCTATTTCAAGGTCCTTGTACTTTGATTATTATTATTATTATTATTATTATTATTATTTGCCAGTTCACCCTAGAAGTGTCGGGTGATTGCCGTTGGGTATCGAATGATAGTAGATTTCATTAAACGCCCGCATCTTCATCAACACTTTTTCAGGCTCTCAATCTGTCGGTATCTGAACAGTGTTAACACTTTTTCAAATTTCATACTCACCAAGACTTTCTGGAGTCTTTACATCGGTTTCGTGACTGCAGAACTTAAAAGTTAATATTAAGAGAATTATAAAAAGCACACTTGAAGCAAATAAATATTTGTTTTTCGTAAATATCCTTGAAAATGGCTAATAGTTTAGACCGAATATGCTTAGAATCAACAAAAGTTTGGACAATTTTCACACTCCAGAAGACAAGTACAAGAAAAACATAATAAAAAATAAACAAATATGCCTTGTCAGTTCTTGTTTAATGAATATATATATGTAGGTTCACTAATATATATCTATTTTACACATGTATTTTTTTAATAATCATTTTCCTTAGAATATATATATATATATATATATATATATATATATATATATATATATATATATATGTGTGTGTGTGTGTGTGTGTGTGTGTGTACATACATGCACGATAGTTATCGTACGATCACCGTAGTTAAACAACATAGAACCTGGTGAGTACCTAGGTCACTTGGGTAAGTTTGGACGTGCAGGCGGTGTAATAGTTAACGGTTCGGGGTGAGAAAACAGAAAGCAATTCGAATTCCAGTCAAGTTCGTTACAGTCACTTACGCGTAGATACCCTTGGGAAAGGTATGAAGTTATCTCTTTTCCACCCATCACGGCTATAGGCAAAGAGTAGGACAGACTGGGCCCTATGGCATTGGTTAGCAACCTGTCTCAGAGAAAGAAAAATCTGAATTCAAACCAGCCTGGAGAGGGTTGGCAAAAGGCTGGATGAGCTTTTTATAAGAGCCAGCGGCCAACATTCAGCTAGGAAGTGGAAAACTCCTATTCAAAAAAGCTTGCGATTGTAGTATCCTCTGACATGTGCTACACCAGAACAGAACAGAACATTGTGATATGATGGAGAGAGTGTGCATTACAGGGAACAGGTAACTGACCACTTTAACACCTCACTTGTGCAGGTCGTTCAGTAAGAACTTAAAATTTACCGAACCATCATCCGTTATTCTTGACGAAGTGACAATGATAAATGGATCACTGAAAATTATTCAACACCCCTCGTATATAACTACATTATCAGTATACAGTATAAAAATTCTCACATTTTTATTGTAAGAATGTTTAATCAATCCAGTTTTCGGTCGTTCAATTAAACATTTAGTATAAAGAAACACCTTTGAATAGGACTTTCTTTTATATCCAGCACTTCGTATTTCATGGACGATGCTGTTAACTAATTTGCCTGTCACTTGATTTCCATCGAGAACTACCAGATGCGATTTTTCTGAAAATTCAGCGCATCGCCCAGTTCACACTCCTTCCCCATCTTTTGAACAGGATTAGAGGCTTGTTTTCTGCTTTTAAGACTGGGTTTCTGCTTCCTTCTCCTAAAGTCTTCTCATTTTTTTACTCACAGTAACCGCTTCCGTTTTAGTGGCATTATCGCCTTGCGTGGGATGAAATCATTAAAAATACATATATGTATATAAAATTATAGTAAGGATTATAAAAGAATATTGAAAAGAATGCTAGCATATCAAAGAGACTTGCTGACACTTGATCTCCCGCTATAGTCACTAGATATGACACGTATGAAAAATCAATAATAATAATAACAGCCGCAATAAATATAATGGAAACTAGGGCATAAATAATAAATAGTGAAGAACAAAATAGTAAAAAAAAAGCAAGCAAAACACTATTTCATTAAGAATTTAATCACCGAGCAGTAGCGTATCTTCGCCACATCTTCCCTTACTCATTCTAACAATAGATGGTTGTCTTGAATTCAACTCGAATATATCCCAGCGTCCATCTGCAAATTTGTTAACCGGACGACATTTTCCAGATTGCCGTTTCGACGCCGCCATAAGCGCTCGAGGCGGGAAGCAGACTTCATTGTCTGTTGAAAGGTTAAAAGCGATGCCCCAAATGATCGAGTGTCCTAGACAGGCGAAATCAAGCACACTCAAAATTAAATTTGATGGAAAGTGGCAGGGGAATGCATATATTCTTCTTACTGAACGTTCTGCACGAACGGAAAGTTAAAAAATTAAAATTGAAAACTAAAAATATGAATGGGTTCTAATTAGGTTCTTTTAAAAAAATAACTGAAGCAATAATTGATACGCGTTACGTACAGAGGCAGAGAATCATTCAGGCATTGTTCAATAAACACACACACATACTCATGTACACCCACGCAAAACAGAAGAGCAGGTGTTGTGGCCTTTTTTTGACATTTTTTTTAATCCTCGAGTCGAGATGGTGACTTATAAGATTGAAACATCATTTTCTAATCTGTCGTCATTTCATTCGGTTAATATTTAGGGAGCTCTATTGACATAAGAAGCGCAAAGTGAATTCTTTTCTATTTGTGTTAGACAATTACAACTTAAATCGACAGAAAAACAGACCATCTCTAGATACTACACGCCACTCTTCTTCTCTTTAGCGGTGTGCTCAACTCGTGTGACGACTTCAGCTTTTTTTTTTCACAATTGCAAACAAATCGAAACGTTCGCCAACGCAGCGTGGCACGCGGATATACACTTATATTACGAATATTTTAAATGCGTACTACTTAGGAAGTGGGTAATTACAAAGCCCTAAATCCATAGGGAGGTACCATCAATCATTATTAATTTCTGACTTGTCTTTCTTCATCGTATTCTAGGTTTACTATGAAACCAGCAACAGCTACATTTAGCAATAAATAAATAAATAAATAAATAAAAATATAAAAAAATCTCATTTGATATATAATTTCAGATTGACCTAAATGAGGTCTAAGGGACGTAACTTCTCTTATTTTATTTGATATCACTTGACCATTAGAATACAACTGGCAAACTGCTAAAATTATTTGCTAATGATAATTTTGAAATTAATCGTCTCTATACAGTATACATTCGGCAGTTAGCTTGGCTGTCGGTGGAAATTTATAAAAAACTGTTTCTTCAAACAGTTTTTTTAGGGAATTAGATTTTTCAAGTCCACTAAATGTTATTCTATTATTGTTTAAGTCTTTTCTTTATAGTAATTCGTTAACTCAGCATCTTGATTATATCATTATTTTTCCTTCCAGTTCCATTTTTATTGCTTCTGTTACTGAAAGTCTTCAAGATATGCAGTTTTTATTATTTGATAAAGCTCCTTGTTGGTGATTTTATAACGCCAGTTTATAAGGTCTGTTAAGGAATTCTATTCTTTAAAATCTGAAGGATTCATTCACTTGAGGCCGTTTTTTTATAATTTATTTGAGAAAAAGATTGTATATAAATGATATTCAGAGTGTCAAGTAATTTTTATGTCGTTCCCTGCAATCGAAACCAGTTGCATATACATCTGGAAACATGCATGCATGTATAATTCTTTTACTAGTGTTCACCCAATACAAGGTTCCAGTGCGACTCAAGGTAGTGGTTTATTAAATGGGAATGTTGTAAGGCGTATAAGGAGAGAGTAAGGATTGCATATTATGAGGATATGTAGGATAGATAACGGTTGAAACTCGTCTTGAATAGTTTAAGATTATAGTAATCAGGGAAGCTTTTTCTCTGATCACTACAATCTTAATCTCTTCAGCCTCTCGGGAGTCCGTTCCATGTTGCAACATTTCTGGGGAAGAAACTTTTTGAGTGGAACTTGTTCTTAGCAATGAAATATGAATGGAAAGTGGATGGGAACTCAGTGTATGTGGCTTGATGAGTCTTAGCTGTGAAGTTCTGGAATTGTGGTACTAAGGAATGTAGTTCGCACAAAAATCTGTCATGAAAATAGCAGCAGAGCAGCGAGAGAAAAGCAAAGTTTCGTCTATAGGAAAGAGGTTGAAGGATGGAAAACAATTCATCACTCAAAAGGCCATGCAAACGCTTTTGAACTCAATCTAGGCTGGAGAGGGAAGATTGAGCAGCTCTGGAGACATTTATCTAGACTAAATTGTTATTCGTACCTTTACATAGGTTGCCAAGTTTTGGTATAACAGCCCGTGTTTAGATGTTAAATAACAAAGTTGATAACTGGAACAGAACAAGGTTTCACTAGTGTGTGTGTGTGCAGATGAACAAGAAGAATTATCGACAACTTGAAAATTGCCAACGAAATCTATAAATCGTATTATTTCCTTTTATCCCAAATTTCTCTATCGAATATCCATAAAGTCGGAATAAAATAACAGTCGGTGGATATTCGACTCAGAAAGGTATGATAAAAAATAGCAATAAGATAAAGAAAATACCAACAGAAGTAATAATGATGAATCTGAAAATTCAACAAACACTAGATTAATTAAATAGACAACAGAGCATAAAGTTTTGGAGCAGATAAGGTACAATAATAGTGACTGTAGATTTGTAGTCAATATTGCAATAGGTTTCCATGGCTAAATTGATTAAGACATCATAAGACATCATATATATATATATATATATATATATATATATATATATATATATATATATAATTTGTAGGTCTGATAAATTGGATGGTGATTACGATTGCAATGTAATAAATTATAACCATGGAATATTAGTGTTTGAGCCGTTTTTAAGTGCTATCTGATGATCCAGCGTCCTTTAAAAGGGTTTTGGTGAAATAAATTATTATAATGGAACCTTAAAGTGGTCTGTTTTTCTTTTATATATATATATATATATATATATATATATAGTTATTTTTAAATCGATTTTTTTTAATCCGACATTATTTCTTATTACTATCAGCTATCGGAACCACAATGGAGTAATGGAGGTAGTTCGGACTGAGTTCGAATTCCAGTTGAGTTCGTTACATTCGCTTACGTGCTAGTACCCTAAGAAAAGGTATGAATCTATTTCCCCCACCACCACCAGCATCTATGGGGGTGGGTCTTCTCCTAAACTCAGCAGGACAAGTTGAATCTAAGAGAAGAAAAACTGACTTTAAAATCAGCCTGGATAGGGTCAGCCTCAGTCAGGCTATCTTTTCCAGGAAACACGACTACTACTGCTGCGACAGTACATATGGTGACCCTACAACTCTAGATGGTCATGGTTTCTTTTGAAAAAGTCATTTTTTTAGTCATGTTTGAGTTGATATACTGTTCTTTGTTTTCTTAAACGATGAAAATAACATCACTCGTCCTGTACCGAGAAGAAAAAATCTGCCTCCCGGAAAGAATCTAACCTGTATCTCCGTTTCCCCATAAGGAAAACGACAACTTAGCCTAAGCGTGACGTTAACCATTTCGCCACTGAAGACCATCAGAGACAAAATTAAGTTTCAATTACCTACTTAAGGAATGCATATCTCTTGTAGGACTTCTTTGAATGCATATCCGCTAGATTCATTTTCGTACCCAAAACGGAAACAGTAATTTTTAAATACATTTTTTTTAAAAATCCGACTTTAGTAATAAAGTCGGATTTTTTAACATTAAACATTATTATCAGTGGATACACATATTTGATATCTCTGTTTAAAAATGTGTAGGACTTCTGTTATCTAAGCCGCTTGATATTAATTTCACTGTTCAAGAAAATTTAAAAAAATATTTCAACTATATATATATATATATATATATATATATATATATGTGTGTGTGTGTGTGTGTGTGTGTGTGTGTGTGTGTGTGTGTGTGTATGTGTGTGTGTGACATGGAGAATATGATATAAAATGTCTATATATCAAAACAATGTTGGGTAACTGAATGACAAAATGAAAAACTCTATGCAACGCGTTTTTCCTTTAAAGCAGAAGATAGTAGAATAATGTTTACGTGGTCAAATTGACGATAAACTACATCCGGCAGCAAGGCCTTTAATTGGGAGATTGAAGGTTTTGAGGAGCCTGGAACTACCTCTTAATTGCAGTTGTTCCCAGGTCCACCTTGACCAGGGGTGGTAGCACCTGTTATAGTCCAAGCCATGGGCAAATAGTGAGCCCCCACCTCACCAAGAAAAACACTATGAAAGTATACAAATATATTTTAATAGTAAAAATACCAGCAATACATTTTTTATATAAAAAAGACTGAAAATACATGACTAGTAATACACTTTCTGTAGTTGGAGCCATAAAATTGTGTTCAAAATATTTTGATTTCGGCATTAAATGACCCACAAAATCTAAACAAAATCAACCAGCCAAACAACCAACATGAACTTTCATGACATTAATCCATATAATATTTATTAAAATCAAACTCTATTCCAAAATATAACAAAAAACATCGTAAAGACACATAACACCGCCTCTAGTAATTATGTCAACACAAACTTGTAGTTATTTTCCAAGTGTAGCTTAGATGTGGCAGAGGGCCGAATGTATGGGGCACCCAGTGAGGATCGAACTCACTACCCAGACGTAATTGTTCTAGCAGGACAAGCTTGTTAACCATTACATCACTTCGAGGTGCCCCCAACACAAACTTGTATGTGCACAAATCTGAGTATCATCTACCATGTGTTCAATTGCAAAATTTATTTTTATTACTTCAAAGCATCCAAGAACATTAAATTTTGGCATTAAATGTCCCATAAGAAGTTGATATGCCGTTAAACAAATCAACTAACTAACGTGGTCAAATCTTTTCGGAAGACACAGGTTTTTCTCTTGCGCTGCTTTAACATTCAACGTAGAAATTTAACAGAACGCAATAATAACATAAAGAACATTAGATAAATTTAATTAAAATAATTGTAGAATTGAAATAACTTCTGATTGTTCTTCTATGTGCCGTGTCCGTATAGGACGTAAGCCATCATAGCTCTCCACGATTTCCTGTCCTTTAAAGCTCTTAATAAATTTTATCTTTTTTTTTATCTAATTAATAAATAAAACAATGGCATGAATAATTGGAAAAAATAATAACATAGCTGTAGATTTTTCCCCATGTAGCCATTGTCTTTCTTGACCGAATTGGCTAAGGTGTATTTCATGAAAGACAAGCTCTTGAGATAATGATTATTTTTTCATTCTTACGTCACGATACATTAACGGTAGAATTCAAAGTTGTGATAAAAAAGCAACGGTAAGATGAAAAAAAATACAAATCGAGAATTAATAAAGAATGATAAGTTATTGTAAAATTCAACTACCTTCCATCAGTTAATTTTGGTTTTTGAAACCAGCTCTTGGATTTGAAACGGGATTACAGCAATCGAAATAAATGCATCTTTCGAGCTTGCTTACAAACAGATAAAAGGATAACGTTAAAATAATGCCTGACATAATGACCACTTTGTGGAGCATACTCCCGCGTGGGTGCTTCTCGGAATGCAACACTTTTAAACTCTTCAGGTTAAGGGCCAAATATTACCTATCCTCCTTACTCTCATAATCATCACTTTCGACTAAATGCTCTAAATAGCTATAATATTTAATCATTTAATTATTTAATTGTTTAATCAAGTAATATCTCAAACAACATATATGAGTATATACAACATCGATATAATAATAAAAAAGCAAATCTACAGGAAATGACATTTGACATGACGAGAGAGATGGACATCATTTGACAAAGAATTTGTCAAATAATGTTTATTGGAAGTTGAAAAAATTGAAACCATGTAGATTACTGATAGCTTGAAAATTAGATCTTATAAACTTCTGAGACATTTGATTTCAAGATTTGGTAATCAAATATGTTCCTATTTTAAATAATAAAACTACTTAAAATAAAAACAGAACTAATTAAAGTATTAATGGTATTTATGGTGTTACTAAATTCAAATTGGCAGTTATTTGACGGTAATGATGAATCTACATTCTTTGAAAGTCACAGCGCAAAGCTTAAAATCGATTTAAATTTTTGGAACATTTTGAATTCAAATGCTTAGGTTGATCATTTTTTTATTTTTAAATAAACATTTCTAAAAATAATAATAATAATAATAATAATAATAATAATAATAATAATAATAATAAAAGATTGATATTATAATAATTTTTTAAAAAAATGATATTATAATAATTTAAATTTAAATTTTTGTTTAACATTAGTACTCCCGTCATTATCTTTCATTAATTCCTTTCCCCTTAATTTCTATTATTTTTTTTTTTTAGTTAATATTTTCATACTGTTTACGAACAGTGAAAATAATGTCTATTGGACGATATCATGACAAAATGGACCTCTCGGCAGCAATCGAACCTGTATTCATTTTTTATTGGAAAACCAGGGTGGTCCTTACAAGGTAAGGCTCACAGAAAACAATAACAGTAACGTTTATGATAAGAAAAATTACTTCTTTTTTTTATTCCGCATTTTTTAATCATTTCGCAACAAGCACAGCAATAAAACCACTAAGACGCAAGAGGTTACTGAGTGTGAGAGAATATGAGAAAAAGAAAACATTATTAAGGAGAGAGAACAATAAAAGAACAGGAATTAAGAAGACAGAAGATAACGATTGACATTACATTCAAATTTTTGAAAATCAAAGTTGACTGGAAAGCAAGAAACCGGAAGAGTGTTCCAGAAGCAAGAAGTGCAGAAGAAGAATCTCTTATGGTTAGCCATTTCAACTGTAAGATGACGAACCTTGCTGACAATATAGTAGAATAAATTAAATTAATAAAGTCTCGGTAACAATGAGGAAATCGTATCAGAACAATTAATGAGAAAATGTTTATAGAAAAAGCACAGGGAAGCTACGTTAGGGTAAGTGGGAAAGTGACCGAACCCGAGATGCCAGGTCAGGATCAATAACATTGCAGATTCTTCTTTGTATTTTATCAAGAATTTCTAAATACATATCAGAAGCACCAGACCAGATGTGACAAAAATATTCAATGCATAAACTGGTAGACTTAATAAGAGGAAATATACTTGTATGTGTAGTTTATACAAAATGTATGCTGGTTAAATATTTTCCCAATAAACAATACAATTTTATAATAAATTTTTTAAAAAAAAATGCCTTTGATGCTTATGGTTTATTTCCAGTGTTTCAACATATCATTGAAAATCCTTACAATGTTATATAAAGTCCTGGTATGACGATAAACTCCATCCAGTAACAAGGCCTCTGATCATGGGATTGGAGATTTTGAGGAGCGTGGAACCACTTTTATTTGCTGTTGTTCCCAGGTACACCTTGACCCGGGTTGGTAGCACCGGTAGGGCTTCAGCTATGGGTAAATATTGAACCCCCAGACAGGAACAAAACACTATGAAAGTATAGAAACACATTTTTATATTAAAAATACCAGCAATACATTTTTATAGTAAAATTACCAATAACACTAACACTATTTATAGTAAAATGACCAGCATTACAGTTTGTAGCAAAATGACCAACAACACATTTTATTTGCAGTTGAAGGCATGCAACTGCGTTCAAAATATTTCGATTTCGGCATTAAATAATCCATAGAGGTTAATATGCCGCTAAACAAAATCAATCAAACAACCAACATGAAAAATCTCTTTCATGATATTAATCCAGATAATATCCTACAATTTCTTAAAGAAATGAAACTGTATTCTAATAAAACTACAACATAAAACACACATGTCACCACCTCTAGTAAGTATGTCCACAAAAACATGTATATGCACAAACACTAACCATGTATCCACTTGTGAAAGTAGTATAGAATACATCATATTTTTATTACGTCGAAGCTCAAAGAAAATTAAATTTCGACATTCAATGGCCCAAAAGAAGTTGATATGACGTTAAAAAAACAAAGCAAAATTATTTGCTAATGAACTATAAAACCTTGAATTATCGCACAACTGCAAGTAAAACGCTAACACTAGTTTATTTGTACCATTGAACAATGACAATAATATTAAAATGTTTTTTTACAATTGTATTTTCTCTACAATTAACATTAATGTTACATGTACGAAAGAATTTTATTATCTAAATCATTGAAATTAAACTATCAAAAGAAAAATGGTGCAAAAAAGGCAATGTGTCAGTGGCCTGTTCTTCCATATTTACTCATTAGATATACAGTTGTTATGGTAAGGTGAGCAATGTTCAAATTGGCGTCGAGTAATGTCTCTTATTACGATAACACCGAAAGAACACATTATCATAAATAGGAGATATAAGGCTACCTGACTAATATGTAATTTTCTATTTTATATGATGTAATTTTAACTGATATTTATTATAACATTTATAAATAATAAATAAAACTATTTTATTAACTTTCAAAGACTCTTAAGAAAGCATGTCCACACACGCACACACACATACATATGTATGGGATAATGATATATAATTTTTGTATATCAAGAAGAGTTTTGGGGGAAAGATGTATGACAAAATGAAAAAAAAAATTCTAAATTTAAAATTGACAGCGTCTCTCGTTCGTACGCATGTGTAGTTGTATCAATGTAAACAAATCTAGTCAAGTCATAAGGAACGAAACTCATCACACATAACTTTTTCCACTTTGTCATATATATATATATGTGTGTGTGTGTGTGTGTGTGTGTGTGTGTGTGTGTGTGTATTGATGTGAAGTATCCAATATGTGTAAACTAATTAGGTGTTGATCACAATTTGAATAATGTTGCTGTTTCGCTACTTTACGTGAGCATTTTTACAACACAAATGAAAACTCCTAAGGAAAACTTGTTACAATGCATGCACATTATATGTCAGATGCAACATTAAACAGTGTGGCTTTATCTGTATGTTTTTTTCTCTCTCTAAAATTTGTCACGCAAATGCAGATATATAGATTAAGTACGTAAACAAGCAAGTGACATTCTGCTGCCTGAAGAGCACGCTGAAATTAACTGGCAATCATTAAATTAGGCAGCTAGTACTGATCCAAGGTAGAGAGCCAGGGAGGGCACAGTTATCCTGAGGCAGATGTGCTGATCTATAAGTAGAGAATACTGACAGTTTTAACGAGTTGTATGCACACACACACACACACACACACACACACACACACACACAAATATATATATATCATGTGTGTGTATATATATATATGTATAGTTGTGTATTTTTGCAACAATCCATCTTTAATACATGTTTTATTAAGCGAGATTGATAAGGTGCTTTTGTTAAGTTTTTATTATATTTTTCTTTTATGCAAACAAGTTCTTTCTTCTTTTCTGAACTTAGTGTGCAAGTGTTTCAGGGATTCCGATCGCTTTCGACTAATCTATGAGCAATTTTCACGGAATTTAGTTATATTACTATAATAAATTTTTAAATGCAATGCCAAAAGTTATCTTCTATCTTCTTAATTCCTGTTCTTTTATTGATCTCTCACCTTAGTAGTGTTTCTTTTACATATTCTCTAACACTCAGTAACATCTTGCGGCTTAGTGGCTTTATTGCATTGCTTGGAGTGGAATGATTTAAAAAATGATGTGTAAGTGCTGTTGTAGACAGTAAAACCAACCCTTAATAGCACCAATAATGAACTCGGCGAAAATGTGCCTGCCATATTCGAGATTTAAGAATACGTATATTTTTCAGCATTTTGTCTGTAGTACCACTTAAAAAAATATTTATTACAGTAGTATAAGTAACATCCTTCAAAAATGTTTAATATATTTGCCAAAAGTGCTCGGTTGGAATCAACAAAGAATTGAACAATTTCTACACTCTAAGTCTAGAAAAGACGAAAAAACTTGTTTGCATACAAGAAAAATATTATAAATAATTAATAAATGTCAGTCTTATTTAAGCATACCTAAAAGCAAGCACACACACACACACACACACACATATATATATATATATATATAAGGGTGGGTCAATAAGTCAGCCTTCGAACACAGATATTAGAGAAATTTTCACTGTATAATGTTTGATCCATAGAAAAATAAAAAAATCATTTAGTTAAGTGTCTTGACGAAGAAGAAATTTATTGAGAAATTAATATTTGTTGTGGAAAATAAATGTTTTTTTACATCCTTATTCAAAAAAGAAACACACGTATATATATATATATATATATATATATATATATATATATATATATATATATATATATATATATATATCCTTACTAGACGTTTTATAGATATTCAAAAACACTTTTGGTTCCGAAATATAAAATGCAAAAGTAAAAGAAAAGTATAAATCCAGAAAGAGAACGCTGGGTTTATGTCCTGTGGGAACACCCCATGTGACATAATGGGGTGCAGACGCCAAAGATAATAGGGCCGGTCTAGTCATCAGATATGCAAATCCCCGAAAAAGGAGGCCTGTTATGGTGGGGTCGGATTAGACAGAATTTTTCTTTTGCATTGTCAAAACACGAAAGGAACCGGAAGTTGATTTAAACCTTGTTTAAAGTACTTGAGAAAGAAAAACTTCATTGTACTCCAGACACTAGAGATCCTTTGAGACTCAGTAACGACACTGGCTTCTAATTGCAACTGCTCTCTTCTGGGACAAAATGCACAGTCAAAGAAATTGAGAGGAACCTTAAATTGGATCACCTGTTTACCCTTAAGCTGAGTAAAAAGTGTAAGAAATTAAAAGAAAAAAAAACTAAGGAAGAAACCGATGCCTTTATCTAAAAAAAAAAAAAAATCAGCCTTGATGTATATCGCCACTCAGAAAGGAAGGACATACGCGTTACGCTTGTTCGAGTCCTCAAGAAGGTGAGACGTCTATGGCGTCAGAAGGTTAAATGACATAACCGTATAAGTTTTTTTTGTGTGCTTGGCAAATATGAGCAAATGTCGTCTAGGGCTTCTTGAAACATCGGGTCACTGATTCAGAATTACCAAAACAGAAACACACACACATACAAAAAGAAGATAAAAAAACGAAGAAAAAAAAGCAGCTGAACAATTTACCTTCGCTTTTCCAAACGCACTTTTATTCTCATGGGTAACTACTTTTCTTGCGCCACGAAAAAAGAAAAGAAAAAGAAAATGCAAGCAAAAGCAATTGTTGGCTAATATCATATAAGTACAAAAAAAAAAAGAAGTATGTAAATAAACACACGTGTAAAGAAACCCTTTATTTTATGGCTACACGTGCGCTGGAGCCATGTTAAAATTGTTGGTGCAATTTGAAAAAAAATGGCCACGTCAGTTTGAAAAGTGAAGAGTTGAAAGTTTAACTTAACCTGCAACAAAAAAATCAAACAAACTTATGTTCTTTGTTCAAAACTCCTGTGATGAATATACGTATATAATGGACTGTAGGTGATAACCATAATGCTGTAATTTTAACATGAAAAAGACTCTCTCAAGCAAGGCACATATATTGATCCATCGATCTATCTTTCTTTCTCTTTCTTAATGGTGCTGAGAATACCTCGGTCAGACCAAGAATTTTTTTTAATATATCTTATGTTTGTGTGTGTGACTAGATAGATATATAGATAGATAGATACTATGGACAGAGAAACCAGCACTGCCTGTTGACTGTTAGTTTCTTTCTTTAAGTGATCTTCAGAACATGTACTGAAGAGCTGACTATATTCAAAAACAGTCTTTCTTCGACACATAATATAACAAATTTGAAACAATGTAATTTTCCACACACACACACATACATACATACATACATACATATATATATATATATATATATATATATATATATATATATATATATATATATATATACACGTAATGCCACTTATTTTATTATGTTAAACCACGACGAAGTGGGTGTTGGTGCTACAGCAGTAGAGCTTTAACTTTTCTGTCAGTAATAAATCATTTGTTTTGCTTTATTACAGATAGCGGATGAGTAGTTGTCTTACAAAATGATATGAAATTGCATATTAAACAGAGGTGTATTATTGAATTTTTCCAGGAGAAAAAAATTGCACCCATTCAAATTCATCGACACTTACTGAATGTTTACGGACATAAAACAGTGGAAATGGCCACGGTGAGGCCGTGTGTAATGTATTTGAGCTGCTCTTTGTAAGAATGTAGAAATATATGGGATATTCACTTTGACTGTGAATCTATAAATATTTTTAAAAATTCAACATTACTTACAAGTACAAAGAAAAAGACGAGAGAGAAAAGATCATGAAAGTTTAACCATATTATAAATATATATATATATATATATATATATATATATATATATATATATATATATCTGAGATGAAGATATCATTTTTTATATCAAAAACAATATTGGGGAAAATGTATGACAAACTGGAAAATGATTTCCTGTGACGCGTTTTATCCTTTAGGACTTCATCGGAGTAAATTTGTTATATTCGATCGACTACACATGCACACGAACGATTTATACTAGAAATTTTAAATTATTTTTTAAAAAATTGTTATATATAATCTAGTCGATTTCATTTAGATTCATTTTCATTTTGTTTCCATCACTATACACACATATATATATATATATATATATATATATATATATATATATATATATATATATATATATATATATATATATATATATATATATATATATTATATTTACATTTCATTTCAGAAGTAATAAAAGTTTCATTGAAGACGAATGACAGTGCACTGCGATTAAGCGTTTTATTATTTTTTTCATTAATTCGTACAAGCAAGTTATTTCTTTTCTGGATAGAGAATAAGTAAAAGCTGTTCAATTGATGTGTGGATCTGAGCGTTTTCGGTTAATCTATTATCAAGGTTTTAATTTTTTTTTAAAACTGAATACATATTCAGTTAAAAATACTTTTTTTGTATATATATAGTGATAGGAATATATTTTTTTTAATTTCCAGTCACGGTCAGCACGTTGTGTCCGTATTCATAATTGATATTCTTGTAAGTTAGCTTTTTTTTTTAAAGCTCCCATTATTTATAACTTTATTTTTTTTTTTTGCATGTGGATGAATCTGTTATGTTCGTATTTTCCACAAGTATTTTGCGGACTGAGGTTGGTGGGTCTCCGTAGGTATTTAAATGTGACCTAACGGAGCTATGATCTGGGAGACGCAAAGTAAATCTTTAATGACACACACTCAGCACATATATATATATATATATATATATATATATATATATATATATATATATATATATATATATATATATATATATATATATATATATATATATATATATAATTATTATTATTATTATTATTATTATTATTATTATTACTGCTATTATTATTATAAAAGCTATTTTAATGTGCAAAATAAACATGTTTCATTTGCTATCCCTGTATTTTTATTTTCTTAAATTGTGAAATTAATAACAACCGGCTTAGATTGTTTAAGAAAATAAAAGAGACAGGCATAGCAACTCAATCACGTGTATCCACCACAAAATAACGTCGGATGAAAAAATAACCAGTGAAAAAATTTCTGTTGTTTACGTTTTGAGTACGAAACAGAAGCTAGCAAATATAGATTAATAAAAGTCCTAAAAAGAAATCTGTTTTCTTTAAATAGGTAATTAAACCCTGTTCTGTATAGCTGGTCCCTACACGTTTTGACAAAAACAGTGGTTTTCCTGTTAATAAGAAAGGATTCATCTTCGATTCCTGTCTGAAGCAGGGTTTTTCTTTCATAGGATTGCACACTTTAAGAAAAAAAAATAAACAGATAGCAACTCAAATACCTGTATCCACAAAAAATAAGAAATAATTAGAATAATCCTAAGGAGCCAGGCAAACCTACCTGGGTTTCCCCTAAACGGATCTTCAGGGTAAAACTATATATATATATATATATATATATATATATATATATGTATGTATGTATGTATGTATGTATGTATGTATGTATGTATGTATTTTTCCCCTCAGGAAAAAATGCATATTTATTATTAATATATAAATTATAGATCTGTTATTCTATATCGAACAATATTTTATTAATACCAGTACTCAATGTACGATATTATATATAACATATTTAAATTTGATGGAAATCCAATGAAACGGTAAACATATAACAATTTGGAAAAAATTACTTTTTGATATTTTGAAAGGAACGGCGTCGCCAATCATGGAAGGTACTATTCGACCTTGTTTGATCGGCGACACACTTCGTGGACGAGTTGATCTAAGGCACATCAGATCTAACGGCGGTTTCTCCTGTCCTGCAAAGGGGGACGCAAATTCGAATCCTGCCGGAAGATGCAGCTTTATCTTTAATAGTTTTTCGCATATTCAGGCCAGAAGACGATATATATATATATATATATATATATATATATATATATATATATACCTTTAAATAAATAAACGATGCCTCTACTCAAATATGGGTATCCACTAAAAGTCTAAAGTTAGATACATATATATATATATATATATATATATATATATATATATATATATATATATATATATATATCTTGCATTACATATTGCGTGGATACAGAAAATAATAAACTAGTGAGGGGTCAGCAATAAATCCATTCTCAGTTTCTCTATTATTAGAAAGTACTCTTAATTAAAAAAAAATAACATTAAAAAATATTTCACTAATATTTCCACAACTCCTTGTGAAAGGAACACATGTTGCAGTTTAGGTACAGAAACCGGCCGACCTTTAGAATGAAGACGAATTTTCATGTGTATGGCACACATTATGCAAAGCCTGGGGTTTCGCTCTTTTCATATCCTGTTTCTACGAAAGATTTGCAACAAACTGTATTCTGAGTCCTCTGCACACTGTTAGCAAACCCTTTTTGTGCCAACTGAAAATAATTACTTTGATTTAATCCTAATCTTGTCTTCTCGATTTTTTCTTTATGGTCCTAAATACGAGGTGAAATGAAATAGAGTTGAGACCTGATTCATAATTATAGTATATTGGTTGGGTACTCGCACTACTACTGTGACGTCACCTCCAACCACTGCCTATTTGAGAAAAACCTCGTTCGGAAGACACATATAGAAGCCGTTGTCTGCAGGAGTGGGAAAGGTATATTGTTTGTAAGCGACGCATAGTGAACTTATTCACGTAACCAGAATTTATTTGCTACTTGCTGCAACTCGAAAACAAGGGGCGCAGCAATGGCCCAGCCAGGATTACTATATAATATAAACGACAAGGAAAACCTAGCGGATATAAAATAGAGGACAAAGAAAACAGCAGCTAATGACAAAATACATTTTCATAATTATCAGTTTTCCTCATGAAGTTATTGCTTCTAATATGATAGAGAAGGACAACATGGAATAGGTAAATACAAATTTTTTCAATAATTACAGAAGCTAGTGAAGATATAAATTTAAATGCGAGAGAGATGAAGATTGCGTTATTCCTATCTTTCAATTGAAAAAGGTTTGCCTCCTTAGAAAATCAATATTCAAAATTAACTGGGCTCGAACCCTTCCATCTGGCACCGGAGAGAAACGTGTAACTATTTGAAACAACACAGCAGACCTCAAATATTTAATATGCTTAACTGATTCTAGTAAATAATCACCAATGTGAAGTACTCAATGAGAATTTAACTCACAATCAGAAATTCTAGCTACTAACCATTACCCCACAACAAGGCGTCCAAATTCACTTTTGTTTTTCTTTTCTTTAACGCGTATAATCGATTTACCAACTGGTATTATAACATTTGTATGTCCATAAACGCTTATGTCCCTTGGAAACCAAACCATTCGCCAGCGAAAGACGATAAATGTTCAAAACTAAATATTCAGACGGACAATAGCTAAGACGTTATATGTTAAATTGGCGAAAAGAGGACTACTGTCAAAACGTGACGACGAACGGATATAATTACGGTCAATAATTGCCCCAATTGGCATGACACTTGCCAGTTTAGAGTCAATAATTCATGACAGCGAAATATTTACCGGTTGGTTAAACACATCAACTGACTCTACGGGGGCCAACGGCGAAACGCATGAAAACATGAAGAATGTCTTTTTCTCTTTTGACACGTGGATAGAAATATTACATTTTGGAAATATCATCCAAAACACCCGGATCTTAAATCATGAAGCTCTATATATTTCAATTGTTTTTTTCTTACATATATATATATATATATATATATATATATATATATATATATGTGTGTGTGTGTGTGTGTGTGTGTGTGTGTGTGTGTGTGTGTGTACGAGAGAAGAAGGTAATTTATGAAAAACAGTTGAGTATTTTAAAATTTTGTCAACCTTTCGCTCTGTACGAATCAAATATGAGTTGTTTCGAGAATGCTTATACAGATCGAACCATCTACAACAAAATAAAGAAAAAACAACAAACAAAATAAAGAAAAACAACCAACAAAAGAAAAAAAAACATCCAATAAAAACAACGAACAAAATGTAAAAAAATTGAACATCCAACTGGTTTTCGCAAATTCCCTCTTACATACTTTGCGTGTGTGTTTCTGAATATATATATATATATATATATATATATATATATATATATATATATATATATATATAAGTGAACATAGAAGTCAACACTTAGAGCCTCTAAGTGTTGACTTCTATGTTCACTTTTATATTTACACACGCTCTATCTCTGATATTGAGCACTTTATCCCATAAATATAGCATATCTCAAGACTATATTTCTTTATATATATATATATATATATATATATATATATATATACATAGAGAGAGAGAGTGAGAGAGAAAGACAGAAAGAGAGAGTGAGAGAGAGACTGGCATGCGAAAATAAATGAATATACTGTGTAATAAAAAAAAAACGGATCGCCTACTCAAATACGAGGCGAGTATCCACTAAAAATAATGTTTAAAGTGATACAAATCTATCGGATTAATAAAAATACATTCTCATATATATATATATATATATATATATATATATGTGTGTGTGTGTGTGTGTGTGTGTGTACAGGTTCGCCCAAATGTCACGAAGGGATTTCAAAATTTAATAACTCCATAATTATTTTAAGTTTTTACTTTAATTCACAATACTATAGTATATGGATCGATATGGAAAATAAATTTATAGTAGTTGAGAAAGATTACATATTTTAAGTAGCGTTCAATTTCAGTTTCGCACGAATGTACCTATTAAGGCATTTACCATCACAGCCGTCAGTTTTTCAGGCTCTACTGCTTTGATGTCTGCATGAATGCTGTCCGTCAGTTGTTGGGGAGTCTGGGACTTGTTGACATAGCCGCATAGGAATAACTCGGGGTTTGTTAGATCTTGGGAATATGGTGGCCAGAATGAAATGTTGTCGTATGAGTAGTTGCCTCATCTTGTAGTACGGAAATAGACTGATGCATTTAAAAATTCGCAGGAGTAACGTCCGAGAGATTACCTTCTATTTGATGCGCACAGATCTTCTTCGATACTCCTCCCTACTCACTCAAATATTCCTTCGTTCCTAACTAAACGTGGTATGGCAGTTCGCGGAAGGTTACTAACTGAATTTTTACTCTCAAAACTTGAAGAATCTCTCACACCATAATGGCGACGATATGCTCATTGAGTTTGAATTATTGGTTTTGGTAGAAAAGATTTCACTATTTGTGTTCGTTTTTCAATCGTGTATTTTTACATAATTAATTTCTATAGCCCCCTTATAAAGTACCCTAAAGAAGACTAAAAGAAGTTAATAAGCAAAAAGTTATTAAACTGATATATATATATATGTGTGTGTGTGTGCGTGTGTATATATATATATATATATATATATATATATATAATCTCGTGCATAGTATGAAATCAAGGAAGGAGTCAAATCTATACGGCAAGCAGTTGTTTGATGGAACATTCTAAAAACAACTTTGACTGATTTATTCAAAATGTTTGAATTCTTTCGGGACCGTCCATGGAATCTCCAGATCATCTAATTCTCGCTCTATCAATCACGATTTCCTTTAATTGCAGACCATATGTGTTCAACATGTGGATTTTCTTCTCGAATGTTGATAGATTTCAATGAATCCACGGGTAAGTTTGAAGCGTCATTATCAATATCTTATTTGGCTTCGATCATTGAATTATCCTCCAAAGCCTTTTTATTCATTTAAATAGTTTATGCGGACAAATGTCCAAGTTCCTACTAAAATGTTATGCATATTCACTGTAAATATCCCTCAGGACAGAGTCAGTTGACACATATTCAGTAAGGTCCTTTCTTATTGGTTAGCATGTTATGTGAAGGCAACACAACCAATTCTCTAAATATTCAGAATAGCTAAATATTTGCTGGGCAAACCTCATGTGTGTGTGTGTGTGTGTGTGTGTGTGTGTGTGTGTGTGTGTGTGTGTGTGTGTGTGTGTGTGTTCGATAAATCAATAAATGTCCAATGAACTTATCTCATTGACTGACTCCAGAATTTTGTGTAAATCCGCCCATAAGTGTCAGACGGTTCGATAAACATATTGCATTTTAGAAGATATCATATTTATATATAAATACGATATCTGATGACCCTGATGCAAAATTCATGGAACATTTATTGAATGGTCATTCTAGTTCTCTAATGCGTAGATTTTTGGTAAAGATTCTGCTGGCCTTTGAATACTCTAAATTCTAGTAATTTGTACCTATTCTTATAGATGTTTTGAACTGTTATATATATATATATATATATATATATATATATATATATATATATATATATATATAATAGTGTGTGTGTGCGTGTTTATGTGTAATTACTATATATATTATTTATATATTATATATGCGCGATACTTATTGGAAAGCTCTCAATATCAGTGATAGAACTAACAAACTTAGTTGCATTGATGTGAGTTTGTGACCCTGGATTTCACGCCCTTGCAATTGTCAGGCATATATATATATATATATATATATATATATATATATATATATATATATATATATATATCCGAGTACAAGGTTGGTATAGATGGAATAAAATTCCGATAACCAAAAACTCTGTTCTTTTTAAAAAGTGCTCAATACAAACTAGAGCAAATAATAATTATGACATAGGCATGTTATAATATCACTACAAAAATAGCCATTTTGTTTCAACACTTCTGGTGTTTTATCAAGTGATGGTGTTGATTGCGAAATAAAGAATTTTTTTGAAAATTCAAAACCAAATCATACACCCTCAATAGGGGAAACATTGTTACGTAACATATGGCGACCAATCAGAATCCAAGTATACGAAAATTCAAAACACGTGACAGTATGTTCTAAATACAAACCATTAGTGTATTAAAGTTAATGTTAAATTAAACTAGAAATCACTATGAAATAATTAAGTTGTAATTTCACGGTAAAATTAAAACTAAAATATTACAAAGTTATTCAAAAATGGAACGGAGGAAGATACACACACACACACACAAAACACATATATATATATATATATATATATATATATATATATATATATATATATATATATATTATTATTGCTGTTCTTAGTTAATTTATCCGGTTAATTAGACGCTGATGTAAGAAGTATCAGTAAACGCTACAGACATTAGATACAATGAAGTCAGATTATATAAATGACACGACAAACACATTCGCATCCTAATACACAGACATATAATATAACTAAACATATATGTACGCAAATATAAGAACGGCACAAGAAATAGGAAAAAGGAAAAAGGAAAAAAAATTCAAAAGGAAAATGAAAATAAAGAATAAAAAGAGTATAAAAAGAATAAGAACAAACAAACAAAAACGCAAAAGAAAATTATATCAGACACATGCATATACAAGTAAAAGCAAATACAAACAATCACACACCCGTACCAATATGCAAATAAACAAACCCACCAATATTCAAGCACAAATACAATAATAAAATGATACAAACCAACTATCAAAATATTCTATAGATGAACAAACATATAGATAAAAAGGGTAATAAGGGCAAGAAAATAAATAGCAAATGTACGATGCATACAAATAAGTATTTAAAATACGAATATCAGGCTATAAGCAAAATAAATAAAAAGGAAAGATACATACATACATACATATATATATATATATATATATATATATATATAATAAAAAGGCTAAACACTAATATTCTATGGTCATAATTTATTTACGATTCTAATGGAATAAATTATGACCATAGAATATTAGTGTTTAAGCCTTTTTATTATATCCTTACTCTGTCCTGGACATTGAGTTCTACCTGGATTCTATCCTCTTGGAATTTTTTATTCAAAAAATATACATGTATGTGTATGCACCTATGTATATATATTTATATATTTTGCATATGTATGTGTATATTTACCACTAATATTAACTATATATATATATATATATATATATATATATATATATATATATATATATATATATATATATAATAAACCACACAAATACATATAAAAAACAGGATAACTAAATACGCATGTTAAAAAAAACACGTACACATAGAAAAAACAGCATGTAAACAAAAATAAAAACACATCGATAAACCTACATATACACAAATATATGTGTAAATACACATAAATATACACATTAACACACACACACACAATCATATGTAAAAAAATATAAATACAAGAACATAAACACACAGATAAAAACATACATATAGACAGAAATAAACTAACTCATAGGCACACATGCGCAAATATAGGCACCTAGAAAAATACACCCATATATAAACAGAAGTAGAAACAAATATATTAATATACATACATACATGTTTACTAAGATAACCGTAATGAATTCGGAGCCCATGCAAGATTAATGCATGAAGAACCGCAACTATTCAATATCAACTTAATAATCTACGTTATGTTAAATCACTAGAAAATATTAAGTAGATTATAATCAATGACTATGAACCATTTACAAAAAAAAAACATACACACACACATATGTACATGGATATAAATAAATTAATTAAAGGACCAATAAAATAAGAAGAATAATACAAACTTACAATACCATTCCGTTGTCATACATAATATTTCTACCTAGATTACAAGGTAAATGTTGAACTATATCTACAGTTAACAGTGACTTCTTTCCTTTGATTTAAGAGGTTAATTTTGTCTTTAAATTTAATGATTTCACTTTTTCATTGAGACAAAGATAACATGATGCATATAAAGAATTACAGGTTCGAGCTCTTCCAATTAATTTCCATTTAACAATAGGAGTTTTGTTTTTCTCTTTTAAACTCCAAAAGTACTTGGACAACGAAGTACTGTATTTATGAGAACTATTTTTTAAGGAAAATACATGTTGATACCAACGAATTTTAAACATATTTTTAGTACTTCCAATGTAATTTTTTTAATATTCGGGTTTTCAAGTGTAGAAATAGTACAAAGATAAACTAGGGAAGTAGCTTGGCAATTTTTTTTGTAATACGCAATCATTGGAATTCTTACAATTATATCCACCAATATTAGTATTATTATACTTAGTATTATTTAACGTATCATTACAATATGTCATGCCTTTTGAATTTTTATACATGTTGAATACTTTATTATTATGTTTTTTTAATTATTTTCTCGAGGTTATCCGCACAACAATAACTTAATTTAAGAGTATTTTTATTAAATATTTTACTAAGTGGATTCGTTATAGATAGATAGATTCGATAAAAAAAAGTGGCCATATGTGCTAAAAAGATGCCCCAAATTTGATAAAACCAATGTTTTATGTTCAAAATCTTAGTGTTATTAAGATGAATGAACAAAGCACTTTTTGATGTAAACAGTTTTTTTTTATCCTTTTCAGAACCTTCGAAATTTTGACTAAAATTTTGTTTCTCTGGTGTCAACAGGCAACTAGAAATTAATATGAGAAATGTGAGCGTATTTTTGCGGTGAAAAATACATTGATTTAGAAATTCTTTCAAAAATCAGATAATGGTCGGATTTTAATGAATTATTTTAGAAACGTTTCCTTTTTTAGAAAATTTTGGTAAAAATATTTTTTATATATATATTTTTTACCCTTCACATATAATTTTATGACGTTTTGAGAAATTCTTTTATAGCATTTAACATTACTTATTATGTCCCCAGTGAATTTAAATCATCGATTTTTGGTATGGAACAGAGCCCTTGTTACCGATAATCTGCTCCAAATACTAAAATAAAAACGCAATAAAACTAAGACATTATTTAATTAAAGATGCTTTTAATTGCGTTTATGAATAAAATATATTATGGAAACTAATATCTTAAGAAAAAATTCGATGAATAATGAATTTTTGCTAGAATTGTTATCATTTTTAAATATTTTTACTTCGAATAATTTATAAAATTTTAAATCTTTTAAAATTCTGTATTAATTTGTAGCGATCAATTAACATTGCTATTAAACAAAAATTATATTTACTAATCATAAATGGAAAAGCTTATTACAATTCAGCAACCCACAGTATTTTTTAAAATAATTTTGAAATTTTTTGTTTCTGTATAAACGTGCCTATATTTATAAATACGGACATCCATACACGGCATTATCAGAAAATAAGAGTGGTAACTATTATCAATTTAAAATTTATTGGCAATTTTCTAACATTTTCTCAATAAGCGGTTTCGTACTTAAGACTATAAAGCCAAAGAACCTAAAAATATATAAAAATGCGTTTACGTTGTAACACTGACAGAAAAATAAAACTGCATCTTTTAAATATGTTTCAATTTGCTCAAGATTAAGCGTAAGTTAATGTAACTGGATTACGGTAAATGAGCACTTATACAAATCAATAAATGCACAGGTTAAAAAATAAGGCGTGTATCAACAGGTCTGGAGATCGTTTCAAATAAAGACGGCGTTGAACATCCTGCATCCTGCATCCTGCATCCTGCTGAGTTTGTTTTGCAGTATGGATATCATGTGGGCAAAATATACCATCACCTTATTCTGTCATTATCCGACTCACAGTCCATATTTGAACCTATACGACATCTAGCTTTCTCTGAAGCTAAAATTGCCGTTTAAAAGAAATATTTCCTACCGTGAACGAAGTTATGAGAAAAAACGACGAGAAACCTAGTGGCTGTCCACGTAAATGATTTTGTAGATTGTTTTGAAAAGTGGAAGGGAAGTTAGAAATGCGTGTTCCTGAGGGGAGTACTGTGAAGATTTCTAAAGTGCCATTTCTAACGGCAGGACATATTTCTTAATATTAAATGACCGGATCATTTCTGTATAAAGCTCAGGTGTAGTACGAAAGCGGACAGTGTCAAACCCTGCCGAAGCGCACATTTTCCTTATTAAAGACTCTCGAAAACCCAAACCGCGAGACGACAATTAAACTGTGTTATCTATTCAAACACGTTAATCAACTAAATATAATATTTATAGTAATAAGAAATAATGTTGAATTCTAAATAAAAATCCATTAATTTCTTAGAAATTACTTTGTTTACGCTTTGGATGCAGAAATAAAGTTTGCAGATATATGTTCCGGAAGAACTTAACGAGAGGTGTGCTTTCCTTCATAGAGGTAATTAAAACTTGCTTCGTCGTGAAATGCGTGTAAGAATTTCGTCCATTTTAGCCAGTATTATTCTAAACGCTTCTTTCTACATTTATGGATATCGGTCTCCTAACGCTGATATTTCATTCTCATTTTCGTCTTTTCTACTGAAATAATCTTTCTCGTTTGGAATCGCAAAATTAATTTTAAGAAAAGCCACATCTTTGTTTTCTTACCGTAGATAACTATTTCTTGCCAGTTGGCTGCAATATAAATTATTGCACGATTGATATTAGTGACCTCATGTCGAACATATATTTATTTCAGAATTTAGTATTGTAAAACAACCAACTTGTGACAACATAGGGCGCGGATGTGCAGGTGGTATAAAATGGAAATCGATGAGACGTGTTTGAATTCCAGTTGGGTTCGTTATATTCACTTACATGCAAATAGCCTTGTGAAAGATGTGAATCCATCTTTTCTCCCTCCAGTTATAATAAAATAATGGGACTTGAATCTAGAAAAAGGGTTGTTATTTCCAAAAGATTGTTAATGCAGTATTCTATCGCAAAAAAAAAGACAGAATTAGTCTTACAATCCAAAATACGTTTCAACTTTAAATAACCTACAAAGAATTGATAAACTATAAAAAAAAAAAGCAAATCAGTCACAATCACTTTATATCCCATGACAGCTTATATCACTATTCAGTTAGTGCCAGCTTAATCAGTCAGTTATTCTAAGGCAAGGATTCTCTTCAAATGCCCTCCATGTTTTTCACTTGTCTTCATAATTGTTTTGTTTTTTTGTTTTTATGTTTTTTTTTGTTTTTTTTGTTTGTTTTTTTTTTGTTTTTTGTGGTTGTTCATTCTCA
This sequence comes from Acanthosepion pharaonis, assembly GCA_903632075.3. Taxonomy (NCBI): domain Eukaryota; kingdom Metazoa; phylum Mollusca; class Cephalopoda; order Sepiida; family Sepiidae; genus Acanthosepion; species Acanthosepion pharaonis. Next base: position 5,230,238 of record CAHIKZ030001113.1, read on the forward strand.
GCAAGTGTCGGTGGATATTTCTATGAATCAAGTGATATCAAGTCACTTCAAATCTGTTATGCCAACTGTACTATGATTAGGACAACCTCAATCTATCTCCAATTATTATTATCATCATCATTATTCAAGCATCCGCATATTCACGTTCAAGCATCAGCATGTTCACACTAGTTGTCTACTCGTTATCGTTGGAGATTGACTGACAGCAATCTCCTCAAAACCACAGAACATTTTGTCAACACTTTCACGGATTCATGACATTGTCTTGGTTAGGATGACCTCAGTTTTTCTTCCGTTCTCCAATATATAAGCCGAACAAAGTTTCTGCAATAGTGCAGTGGTTAACAACGCATAGAAATTCGTTCCTGATATGAGTTCGACCCATACGAGAGCTACTCTATTATGACCTAATGCGAAACTAAGATTCGTTAGATAAATAACGAAAACCTATCTTGAAGTGATGTTTAGCATGCTCGTCAAGCAGGTTATTATTATACACTAAGTATGATTCCGACGAGTATCAGCTCTTATGTGTCAGGCTCAGCTTGACTCAGCTCATCTCAGTTCAATTCAATAAATATGAAGAGGGTACCCGGCGTTAGATAATGTCTAGCAAGTTTATTATACAAAATTTTAATTTCGCCTTGGGCGGGCCGAGAAATTTTCCGTCTCCTTCCATACTCGTGTATGTATCTATGCACGAACAAAGTCCACCAAAAAATGTATACACACTTCAGGAAAGGAAAAAAATTTTCTTTCGTAGTTTTATCAAAAGGATGTTGTGTATCGCAGAAAATCGACTACATTGGCGGCCCTTAGATAAGAAATTGAAAATGCATGTGCAGCAATCCCACTGAACATTTTGGTCAACGTTGCCTTTCTAATAAATGTCTAGAAGCTAAAGGTCACCATTTTGTGCATCTCTTGTGATTGAATAGTCCAAGGGTAACTTGTATTAATCTCGTGATGTCTGAATGAATTTAGTATTACAATATTTATACAAGTTTTTCCTTTCCTGAAGTGTGTATACATTTTTGAGTGGACTCTGTTCATATGGCCGAATGGCTAGAGGGTTCACGTCACAACTCGGGTTCGAATTTCGCCATAGTCGATTTGTCAGAAAGGTGTCTTCTTGATGTTATCGGTCGGGGGAGTCGACCACAGATTTCGTCAATACCACGTGTTAACCCAAACCATGTGAATGAAATTGGATCGATAGAACTATTTAGAAGCGGTCGCTTGTTGTGCTAGCACGGAGTCAAAAGTCATCGTGTCGGAGGATTTAAGTGTACTGGCCTAGCTCAAAACTGTTGATCACGACAGATAATGCATTCGGTCAGCATAATTGCAATATAAACCACAGGTGATCAGACCCTGAGCAAACGTTTGCAACAGAGATTGACTCGCTGTCCTAGCAGACGAGTGTGCTCGGAAACGAAACGAGTAGTCGGGCATTATACACACACACACAAACACACACATATATATATATATATATATATATATATATATATATATCCATGGTGTTTCGGATATACTCTGAGAACAAAAAGTCTTTCTTAATTTTCTCCATCAAATTCAGTTAAACGTATTAAATAGTAAAAACGAATTGAGAACAAACATGAGCATTACTGCCAGATTCACGCTTATGCGTTCTTCCGTTGTGTTATCTATTAACATATGTATATATACAATAAGAGGCAATGAAAAATTCTCGGTCCGGATAAGAATATATATATATATATATATATATATATATATATATATATATATATATAATTATTTATTTAAAATATGATTCCAACTCGCGACATAAGAGGTCTCATGTTTCAAAACAAGAGCCGAAAACTTCAATATAATTATTTGAATTAAATTGAGTTAAAGTAAGCTCTGTTCCATCTTCAAGCGAAATTTCTTTTTTTTGGAATAACGTATTTCTGAAATTTACGTGTTTTAAAACATGAGACCTCTTATGTCGCGAGTTGGAATCATATTTTTAAATAAATAATTATATTTATGCTCTACTTTTGTATCGAGCACTATTTTTTAAAAATAATAACTAAAATACTAAGGAACTTTGGATTATTTACCTAACCAGTTCCTTCCTATTTTCTATATATTTTCACACACACACACACACACACACACATATATATATATATATATATATATATATATATATATATATATATATATATATAGAAAAATTATTGTTTTTAAGCCCACATTTTTAATTTTTATTACTTTAACCGTCATTTTAGTGGATACCCGTATTTGTGCTAATAAACTCAAATAAGTTTTCTCGGGTGCGCAGGTCGGTAGACGGAATGAACACTGTTAAAAAACAGGGCGTCTACTCAAACACGGTTACCCACTAAATATAACGTTTGAAAAATTATATATATATATATATATATATATATATATATATATATATATATAATATTTTAAGTTTTAAAGATCAACGAAACTTTTACATTAATTTTTTTTTAATATTTCTGACTATTTTCCTGGTCTCCGGTGAAAGATTAAATATACATTGTTCAGTATCTCTGTTTCATAAGCCATGATCAAGTAACTTTTCTTTTGTCCTAATTTGATTGATTTTCAAATATCGCAACGTGTGATGAAAGATAAATTTTCAAAGCTCCTTTATTACGATTTCTGCTACTCATTCCAACAGTCATAAAACATGTCCATTTCGAAGCTTGTAATAAAAGCAATGATAATATGAATAAAACACGTCAAAAGCTTATATTGAAAATACTTAATTTCAGATTTCAAACAACTTAAAACAACTAAATCCATCAAAAAATATCTTTTCAACAGAAATATAATTTGTGAGCTTCTCGAGTAATTGCAGTTTAGATTTTTATATTTCTACCATCAAACTCTAAAATACAACTCTAACTTCAGCCAAGTTAAAATTTTGCTTTGGTTAGTAACTTGTTTTGTGGACCGAAAGACAAAGGCAAGACCTTCTGTGTATTTTTTTTTAATTAATTAATTTTTTTTTTCAATGTGGGCCTAGCTGAAGGAAAACAAAAAGAAAATACATGTTTTATTTTAATTTTCGTAACAGTTGGTGTGTTGAAATGAATGAAGGGTCACTTCATATCTCACCTAGAGAAGTGTTTTGTGTTGACCCTTGGAAAAGAAAAATCTGCTCCAAAGTACAAATTAATTCGTATTCAACAAACCAATGCCTTTACACAGATTTTTCTTGAAAAGAAAAAAAAATATTCATAAGAAGAACACCGATAACATCTTTTTTCTTTTTTTCTTTTTTTTTATTCACCAGCGCCCGTTTTTACTTTTGGTAATTATTTTATTTCTTTAGGTCAGATTTTTGGAAAAAATTCTCTAAGCTTTATCTGGGCCCGGCTGCTTCTGCAAAATGAAAAAGGAAAAGTCAGTAGTGCCTACAGCTCTATTTCTTAATCTCTTGTTTCAACAACGAATCCCCAAGTTAACTTCTTGCCGTATTGCTGTGGGCTATTTGACAGCGTCAAAAACATAAAACATGTTATTGAATAAATTCTTACGTACGTCACCAAGTGATTGTCAAATAGAAAATATCACTGCAGATAGTATCTGCTATAGTCGGACGTCACTGTACTCTTTCGCCCCTGTCATTCGCTACAGTTATACATGAACACACAGATGTATTGAACCCTTTTGTGAGTGGCCAGACCCCATACCGGTGCCCAGAGTTTGTTAGCACTATAGAGGCTGATAACGTAGAATATGCCATGCCTGCGGGTCCTGGTCCAACATTCACATCCCGGGGAGAGATCATCAGGCACTGCAGGGAGATGCTGAGGCCCCTACGGTTCGTCTGCCATATTGCCGCTCAGTAGTTGTGTACGAAACACAATGCCGGACCAGTTGTGACCACTAGGGGGCGGGATTCAATTCAAATCAACATTTGCATTTTTGCTTTTTAAAACTGTCAATTTACTGTTCATTTATATTTGCTTGAGATTATATTTATTCTTTTCTTTATATAATTATCATTAGTTTAATTAAATCTGTTGATCTAATTTTAACACTTTTTGGAGTGCTTATTTGAAAATTATAACTGTTGCCAATAACCTAAAATGAAACATTTTTTATATTACAACTAATGTAACCAACTTTAGTCGAAAGCTGAGAAGCCGATAAATTGCTAACATTGGTTAAATGGCTAATGGCTTGCTATTGGATGTATTAAAGATATTTACTAGGCTTAACTGGGTAGTGTACAAAACCAATAGTGTGTTATAGGTAGGATAAGTTATTTTACATGATTCTTCTAAATTACAAGGACCTTGAAAATCAGCATTAGAAATCCATCTAAACTCGAACATCAATCACTGGATCGATAGGTAAATACAAACCAATCCAATCTCTTAATTAAAAATACTCTCTGTGCTATAGCTTTCTTCGTTACATGAATAACTGTGTATTTCCACAAAGGATCTGGTGGTCGATGTTCAAGCCCAGATAAAAAAAATATTTTGAATACTGATTTTCAAGACAAGCAGGCTCTCTCCAGTTGGAAGATAAAAACAAAACAATCTTTCTAACCCTCATTTTCCACCCGTCTTTAGTCTTATCCTGAAGTAAGATAAATTACCATAAGATAAGCATGTGAAAATTCGCCTTCGAAATACGATAATAGCGAATTCATCCAGAAATCAACTGTGTAATGAATTCTATTCTCACTGGGTGTTTCACAATTCTGACCTTTCAGATAAGGTTAATAAGTAAGTGCATGATCAGAAATTATAGATAGCAAAACTAACGTGTTTTACATCAGATGAGTACTATATACATACATATATATATATATATATATATATATATATATATATATATATATATATATATATATATATATATATATATCCTAACAAATACTTTAGATTTATCATGTATTATAAAAAAAAATCAGAAAGGCTAATATAATTCTTAGAAATAATTAATCACCTCAAAATCTACTCAATGTAAAAAATAATGTTGGTTAGGAATTCGTATGTCTTTTGGGAGATTGCATTTCCAACACTAAGAATCAACAAACAACATTAAATTCTTATATTGGCCACACATGTACCACACTTACTCATAAGTTGATTTGTCATTTGTCAAAATCTACTGCAATTCGCTCATATGTAGAACAACATATGACAAATAAGAAAAATAATATTACCATAAAACAAATTTTAGTAGATAACACCAAAATTTTATATAAGACACAGTGCCCCTCCCCCCCCAAAAAAAAAACCTCAACATTCTGGAGTCTGTTGTAATAAAAGAGAAGCAACCAACATTAAATATCTTTTTCTACAGAAACTATATATTGAAGTATGTTTAAAATACATACATATTTTACACACACACACACACACACACACACACACACACACACACACACACACACACACACACACATATATATATATATATATATATATATATATATATATATTGGGATCGGGCAGAATTTTTATTGAAAGGAAAAATTAGCTTTTTGGGGGGGTTCAGCTAAAATTTTAAAAACTTTCTTGAATTTGCTTTGGATTTTGGTACGTTAAAAAAACAGGAAATGATATTCCTTTATATTTACACAGCGAAATGTAGTATATCGCATTTAATATAGTTTCTTTTCGATAATTTAAAAATCCAACGCAACTTTTTAGTCACTTCTGGTTGTTATCCTTTTTTAGTTAAATTTTTGTGCAGAGTTAGTAATATTTGTTATTTCTCTTTCTCACTGATCGCTTACGTCATTTTGAACATCAACTGTGTCTACTTGAGATATCAGAAAAATTACTCCTATCTTTTTACACGTCCTGCTACTTCCATGGAGTCGAATACACCTCATTTCCTTCCTATTTCAAATGTAAAGAGTTCGTTCCACTCAGAAAGTTTTTTTTTCCCCAAAGAACTGCTACTTTATAGAACAGATTCCTGAAAACTGCAATAATAATCTGTTCAAATCAAGGGACAATCGGTATCTATCTTCCTTATCCTCTTCACTTTCTCCTCTTTCACTTTATTATTATAACCATTTTAACAGTAACCCTCTACCTTGAGTTGTTCTCGAGCCTTTTACTGAGTTAACATTAATATTAAAAAAGTATTATCTTTATCCCTATGACAACTTTTCTTCCCCTTTCGATTAATTCGTAACACGCAACATGTAACTCATAACATGCATACACACATAATTCTTATCTAAAACAGTTCCTCAAACATTCTATTTTCCTCTCTTCATAATGTTTTTTCTCGGATTCTTTCAAATAATACCCACCATAACAATTGTTGTGAAAACATATTAACATCTTTACAAAGATGTTCGAAAATTTAAGGCATTTTGTGTTTTTACAAATAGTTCTGATAACATATATAAAAAAATGAAATATGCATCATTTTAAAATTTTCTATTAAATACATTTAGCATTGAATGACTCTAAATGCAAAAACTTCAATACTTTTAGAGAACACTTTTGTTATTATCAACAAAAACTGCATTTTTATCATTTCACCCTAAGTAAGCCGATAAAACTACTAAGACACAAGGTTTTATTGAGTTTGAAAGAATCCGAGAAAAAACATGAAGAGAGGAAAATAAAATAACAGGATTCAAGGAGACAAAAGATAACGATTGACATTGCATTTAAACGAGAAGTGTGAGGGAAGAAACTATTAGTATAGAATGTCTAGCAATTTCAACTGTAAAATAATGATACCTGCGCCTAAGTTCGTCAAGTGAGGTACCAAAAATTTTAACAGTACAATTACCATCAAAATATTTATAGAAAAGACACAGTGAAGCTACGTTTCGACGTTAGGAAAAAGGACTGAAGCCAAAATGCCAGGTTAGGACCGATAATATTACAGATACTTCTTTGGGTTTGTCAAAATTTTCTAACTACATAGCAGAAGCAGTAGACTAGATGTGGCATCAATATTCGATGCATGGACGAATGGTAAACTTATAAAGGTGAAAGCGGGAAGAATTGTCTAGCGCGACACATTGAACCAACTTTACTAGCAGCAAACCTAGCAAACGAATGAATATAATCCTTCCACTTCATGGCAGTGGAGAACGTCAGCCCGAGAAGTCACAATGTGTTACTCTCCTTGAGGTTAGTATTAGCTTATACTTATAATGATTTAGTGATACAAATCCGATTAATTAGACAATAGCTGGGGGAGAAGAGGTGAATTCATATCTTTCCCAAGGATATTTGTGCATATGTAATTATAAAGAACCCAACTGAAATTGGAACCCGGTTCTCCGATTAACAATTCCAAGCCATTATTCATACTATCCGCAAATCCAAGCTTACAACACATGGTATTCCAAAGCACTCACCCATCTAGGTACTGATCAGGCTCGACGTTGCTTAACTTCGTTGATCGTACGGAACCGGTGTTTGAATATGGTTTGGCCATAACATCTAGTGTAGTGAGTTCAATCATCACTGATTACAGTACTATGACGACTTTGTGGCAAACTTATCTAACCTTAGTAAACAGAGCGATAGCAAATAAAAAGTAATGATTTCTAACGCTGATTCTCAAGATCTGCAAGATCGCCACACTTGGAAAACTGAAAAGTCTGATCTCTTTTTCCTATATTTAGCCTTGTACCTTACTAAGCCTTAGAAAATATCAATAACAAGACAATGTATTTACATTTGATCAACGTTTCTGTTTCTTTGATTAAGTATTTTTTTCTCTTTTGCATTTGTCATTTGAAGAACAAATACGTTTTGTTTATCCTGAAAAGCGCGACAATTCCCAAGTAAAATAATCTAAAACGTGATAAATGGCGAAACAAATGTTCAGTTATAATTCCAAAGTGCTCTCTAAAAGTTTCTCTCCAACTCCAGGTTTTAGCAAACTCAAACCTTTTGTCTTAATAAGTTCGCCCTTTCCAAGGTATTCTCTCTCGCATAAGTAAACACCTAAAGTCAGCGTAAAGGGGATCTCGTTGAAAACGCCCCAAACCGTCCACTAGAGAAGAAAAAAAAAACAAGGTAGTCTAATCAAGTGGTCCATATTCTTGGGTGATCGATGGCTCAGTAAAGGGCTTCTTTCAAAAAGAAACAAAGAGATTTCTCGCCAGTGGCGAAAATTAATAGATTTTAAATCGGGAAGCTTTTGATTTATTTGGGATACCAATTTGTTTTTCATTCTTGAATATCGCAAAAGATGACATTAAACCATTTATTTCTTTCGTACGAAGTTTACCAACACCAAAATTCACAAGAAATGCATTCTTCTTTTCATTCTCTTCATTTGTCATTTTGTTTCTTTACAGGTCAAAACTGCGGGTATATTGGTCAAGATTTTTGTACTCAACTTATGTACGTCTTGATTATTTGACAAGCTGTTTATTTTTTTTTTTAGATCACCCAACAGCAGGTGGCAAACCCGGCAACGTCCGATTGTGTTTTGTTTATTTCATTGTACTTCCCTGACCCTTCTTTACAACGAAGCTGGATTATCGTAGATTTTATTAAAAAAAGACGTAGAGCATTGAACCATTGAAAGTACCATCTGCTTACTTATGCTTGTGCTCTGTCTGTATAAATAGTTGACCAGCCGATTATCCAAGCTTCGTGTAGATTATAATAAATAGATAAGAAACCATTTTTTTTACTTATTCGGCTGCAAATCTCCATTAAAATATCCATATATATATATATATATATATATATATATATATATATATATATATATAAAGCCTTGTGTGTGAAACACATTTCATTGAGCGCACAGACACTACAATTTGATCCTAGACAGTATGCATTAATCCTATGACGGTATTAATTTCACTACACACAGTGGCATAATGTAATACAAAATCTGTTTAATGTGGAGTGCTATACATACAGGCCAAGGGAAAAAAAATGCCCAGTCATTGTGACCACTGTCACGATTGCTTCAATGTTACCGTAAAGTTGGGATATCCCGAGTTAGGCACCCCTCAGAACTTTAAGAGGAAGAGAGAACATATACTAAACTTTGATCCCAGTTCAAAGGCCTGGGAGCGTACGCTCGGTATTTATCCACCGGACCACGGTGGTAGGGTGTATTACAAGGTCGTTTTTAACTTTCGATGTCCATTTGTTTTCATACAGGCCAAAGAGAAAAAAAAATTCCAGTCCTCATGACTACGGTAACGCTGGTGTCAGTATTCATCAACCCTATGCAATTAGGGAGGTGCTGCCGCAGAGCTGGGATCAGGTATAACTTGAAGCTTTTCTGTGAACTACCAAAAACAGAAACATGACTGAGAGGTAAAGAACTGATACTACACGTTGATCCATGAGACTGTAGACCGGGAAAAGTGTACCCTGAGCTTTGGCAAAATTTCCAATCCATACGTATTCTTTTTTTGTACGAATACTAGGCAAGTATTTGTACATTTTAGGAATGTATTCACCGATTGGAAACTTTAAAATACGCCAAGATTGTTCTTTTCAAGTTTCGTTAAAGTTTGCGATCATTAAAAATTTACAAGTATAAGTCTAACGGACATATAAGTAAATAGCAGCCATCATTTGACATTTACAAAGAGAGACTTACTGAAAATAATTTACTGCAGGATAAAACTCCAAGTGAAATAACAGCACATACACTTCACAATGTCAAGGAGCGTGTCAGTTGTAAGATTTTAAAACGAAACTTAGAATTTATCAATATGAAGGTGGGATGAGCCAATGTCAAAAATTATTAAGATTCTATTTTCAAAAAGGAAACTAAG
>CAHIKZ030001113.1:5242500-5262500 GCA_903632075.3 Acanthosepion pharaonis
TAAATTTCCAACTCAACTAAATTTGAACCCTGACTTTAAATTCTCGCCACATTTTTTAGTGAATATATAAATATATATATTGTCTCTATAGAAAGTATACTGCCTCTTTAGAGAGACACGGTGGATAACGGCTTGGATTGAGGAATCGGAGAACCGAGTTCGAATTCCAGTCGAATCCATTACATTCACTTACGTGCTAATACCCTTGTATTAATCGTCTTCTTCTCCCTCCAGCTATGGGTAAATATAGCCTTGGGAGAAGGACAACTCTGAATTCCAAACCTACGGACTTTGTGGCACTTTGTGGTTGGTTCTGCACAAAGCCTTCACCACTATAAACAAATCATATGCGCTGGTGTCTGGTTGTCGGTTCCTAGGAACTGAGCTGCTTGACCCTCATACGTCGAATATGACGAGAAAATTGTGCCGCATGGTTGTGGAAAAGATTGTGTACAATATATATTTGCACTCATTTTGTATGTCTGTCTAACTCTTTCTCTCTCCCTCTCACTCTAACTATTGAGAACATGTTTATTAAGCACCTTTCTTAAGTGACACATTTCCTTCATTGTTTTACCCATCCGAAACAATATCTTTCAGAATAACTTTAGGGATCTTTTTGCATTTATAAATATTTTTATGCGATCTTAAAGAGTGTTTAGGTGTTATGGCCCGTTCCAGGGAGACTTGCAGCAGCTTTTTTTTTTACAAGGTTCACTCTGTACAAGGCCCGGGGTACTTTATACGGATAGGAAGGGAAGATAACGGTTGATTGTAGACTTGAACAGGTTAAGATTGTAGTGATAGGGGAAACATCCTCTTGGGAGTCTGTTCCATAGGGCAGTGGTTTGCAGGAAGAAGCTGCTTGAGTGGAACTTAATTCTCGCCGATGGAATACGGAGGGAATGTGGGCGGTTTGCTAATATATAAGTGGCATGGCGGGTCCGTGAGCACTTTCCATGTTAGTAGCAATGGAGCAGCCACATCCCGCCTGTGAGAGAAAGATTGTAGTGTGGAAAATAATCCTTCTCCCACAAGGACTAGAAGACGCTTTTAACTCTTTCAAGACTGGAAAGTGAGGTCTGGGCAGCCCCTGCCCAAATATGACAACAGTACTCTATTTCCGGCCTGATCTGGCACTTATAAAGGTAGAGGATAGCACAAGGAGTCAGATACTTACTGGAGCTGTACATTTTACCTGCATCTTTAGCGATTGATTATATATAAGAATTCCACTTGAGGTCAAGTGTGAGTTTGAGGATCAAAATCCTCTCGAAGCACTGGGCCTCCTCGAAGTTACATCCGTTCATCGTGACTGGCGGTAGTTCGGGGTCTGATTGGCGGTGATGGAATGTAACTAGTTTGGTTTTAGAGGCATTGGATGTAACCAGCCAGTTTTTCCCACTGGGAAGTTAGTGTTAGATCGAAAGAAAGGTCAGCTGCCAATCTCTGATCGTCAAGTCTTTTAGAGATGGGCCCGTATATCGTTGTATCATCGGCATAGACGTTTACAAATGATCGAAGTATATTCTTAGGTAGATCATTTATGTAAATCAGAAAGAGGGTTGGTGGTCCGAGAAGTGAATACTGGGGGACCCCTACGTTAACCGCCAGGGTCTCGGATAACTGGCCGTTAATAACTACCTTCAAGGATCTACCTGTTAGGAAGGATTTTTTAATAGAGAAAAACCCTTCCATGGAAATCTTGTGTAGCAAACCTTTGTGCCACACCTTGTCGAAGGCCTTCAAGATATCTAATGCTATGTTCCTTGTGGTATGTCTGTCGTCAAGGGCCTCACTAATTCGGTGTGCAATGGTAGTTCTCTAGAGACTTCTCTTGCTGAAATATACTCCTTTCAGCAAAAGAAGACTCTAAACTTATCAAAAGCTTTGACCCCCAAAAAGCCACTGGCCAAGACGAAATTCCAGTGGTCGTCCTTAAGAATAACAACTCAGAATTTTTTTAAGCCTTTCACCCCAAGTAAGGCGGTATGCCACTAGCACGCAAGTCGTTACAGAGAATGGGAGCGAGAGTAAAGAGGCGTGGTAGAGGAAAGGTTGAAGATAAAGACAGAGAATAGATCAAGGCATCTGGAGATGTCGATTGACATTACATTTGAATAGTTGGAGATTATAGCTATCAGGGAAACAAGTAATACGAAGTGAATTCCACAGACGGAAGTCGCGAAACATGAAGATATTGGAGTAGAAGAGACGGCCATATTTAACCGTTTCGACAGTAAAAGGGTGGGATCGATAAGCCAGCTTAGTAGCACGTTTAAATTCATGCAGTCTGGGAACTAGCGAAAGTATCTTCTCGGGGCAGTTACCATGAAAGTATTTGTAGAAAAAAAAAACAGAGGGAGGCGACGGCACATCTGTGAGAGAGTGACTGTAGACGAGATGCCAGATCAGGGCCAATCACATTGCATATCCGTTTCTGGATTTTGTCGAGGACCTTAAGACGAACAGCGGGAGCACCAGACCATATATGGCAGCAGTATTCCATGTAAGGGCAAGTGGTTGATTTATAGATTTGAAGGATGGACTCGGGCGAGAAAAACTTTCTGGCGCGACACAGGGAACCAATCCCCGATTCTAGCAAAGTTATTTAACCTCTGCTTGAAGGAGAAATCTTTCCCAGGCATGTGGAAGATGGCAAGAACTCATGATATTTTCTATCGTAGTGTGCAGGCAATTGGGTTCGTGGCTGCTTCAGAACTCATTCCTGAATTGTAAGCTTTCACAATTCATTGCTTTAAACCCAAAAACAACTCTTCCACATTTGGCATGTTGGTGTCGTCACCCAGCTTGAAGTGAACAGTACGCATGTTTATTACAGTAAACTGCTTCTATGTGCCTTGTCACTTCAGGACGTTGTCAATCAGGGATCTCCACAATTTCCTGTTCTTTGTAGCTCGTAATAAATTTTGTCTTTGTTATATTTTCTAAACCTTGTTCCGTCATCCATTTACTCAAGCTTGCTAGGTAGATTATACATTGTTTTCCCTTTTGCCTTTAATCTGTCCTGTGATTATCAATTTTTCAAGTCCTCTTTTCTCATTATGTGCCTTATAAATTTCAGCTCTCTCTTCCTGATGTTAAATATAAGTGTCCGTTTTGTTTCTCTAAAACTTCGTCATTGCTCACATGTTCGGTCCATAGTATTGTCAGCAACCTTCTCATACAACCACATTTCTGTTACTTCAACTTTCTTCTTCAGCTGTCCAGCATTCACTCCCATCTATGAGGACTGTTACTATATAACAGTTCAGCACTCTTTTCTTTGTTTCTAATGAAATTTGTTTGTTTCTTAGTACTTTGCTTAGCTTTTGAAAGATATATTTCGCAAGGCCAATGCGATTTTAATTTTTTTTTTAATTTACAGGACGCGGATACAACTTAATATACTAAGTTGCCATACAATGATATAAATATTTTATGGATTTCACAAATAAGTAAAATAATTTTCTGGTGTAGAATTAAAATAATCTTTCATCCTAGCAAATTTTTAATGTTGTGTCTATAATGCTATCGTACTGAATAAAAAAATTCTGAAATTAATATGATTCATTCGATGCCTATGATCATATTCTGTCATATTATTTTAAATGACAATGATTGTACTGTACGGGTAATTTTTCTATTGGTATATATACATATATATATATAATTTATATATGTAGATACAGATGTGAATGAAAGTATATATATATATATATATATATATATATATATATATATATATATATATATATATATACTTTTCATTCCCATCCGTATCGACATGACACATAACTTTTCAAAGACAACTATAATACATTGAATATATAATATATCAATATACACTATGACAAAGTGGAAAAAGTTTACTTGTGACGCGTTTCGTCCTTCAGGACTTCATCGGACTAAATTTGTTATGTTGGTAGGACTACACATGCGCACGACAGAAGGATGCTGGGAATTTTAGAATTTTTTTTTTACCCGAATTTATTTACAGTTTTTTGGGGTTTTTTTTCTTTTCATCACCTTTGTAAGTAGGTATTCCACACTGTGATATTAGAAGATCTCCCAGGGATGGTAAAATGTTGTAGGAGCCCGGGCGCAAATTTACCGTAGATGACCTTGTGATTAAGACACTTTCTCACATTTACCAACGCATTTGACGTATTATTTTGTAAAATGTCCCTTTTGTATTCATATGCTCTTTTATTTAGATTCCTAGAGATTTCTTCTATGTATGTTTTATTTATTTATTTATTTATTTATTTATTTATTTTTGACAATCATTACAGACGATAGAGTAAACTTCTCCTTCAGGTTTTAGCTTATTGTTTTGTTTAGTATTGACTAAGTCTTTTATTGTTTTGGATGTAGTAGTAAAAAATTTTATGTTGCATTTAGATAGGTTCTTTTCGATTGTAAATGCGATAGAATTAGTAGGTAGTATAATATATATTTTTGATTCAGTGGATTTCTCAGGAGGAGCCATTTTTTGTTTATTTTAGAATATTTATGAGCCTCTTGTTTTGCATTTAATATAAAATAATTAGGATACTGGAAAAGTTTGCAAGCGTTTTCAATTTATTTCTTCTCTTCGTGTAAATAATCCGAACTGCATATTCTTAGTGCTCTGGGGTAGAAACTATGCCGAGTTTTATTTTGTTGTTATGATGAGAACAGAAATTTATTAGGTCGTTTTTGTTAGTAGATATCCGGTGGACACAGAGTTTTAAACTCTTGTTAACGTGGTGCAGTTTCATATCTAGGAAGGGTAAGGAATTGTTTTCTTCCATTTCGTATGTAAATTCCATTGTGTTTGACTTTATTTAGTTGATCTACTAGGTCAGGTAAATCAGTATCAAGGATATATGAGTAGACCCATCATCAATATAACGAAATTATGTTGATTGTATGAGTAAAATCTTTTGGAAAGAACCGGATTCGAGAAATTTTAAGAAGATACCTGTTATCACTCCACTGAGAGGTGATCCCACTGGTAATCTAAATTTTTGTTTGTAACAATTATTATTAAATGTGAAATTGCATTGATTGCTGATAAGTCGTCAGGTTTTTTTTTATTATTTTAGCTGTTGGTAGAGAGAGCTTTATCTTTCATTGTGTTAGAGGCATTTTTAGGAGATTTAGGCATTTTCAGCTGGGACGTTGGTGTAGAAGAATTTTATATCTAGACTGACCATGCGTCTGTCCGTCATGTTCATTTCCCTTAGATGAACTGATTGTTCCAAGGAGAGGGGTTAGAATTTTTGTTATGGCTTTTACCAGTTTATGATTGGGGGTGGCTGTCTATTCCTACGATAATGGGGCGCATTTGGATACCTGTTTTGGGGGGGTTTCATTCAAGGCATACTCACAGCTACTATAGAAATCAACCACAAAAAAAAATTACCATTGATACACCAAAACGCACTAAAGTACCTAACGAGAAATAAATAAATCCACATCACTCCCTCTCACAAGGGAAGGTGGGATTGTGAACATGAACAAGAATACAGAGAAAAAATTAACTCACTACTCAACCGACACATACGAAAAAAAATAAACGAACAAAACATAACTGCAAAAACACAAAAATTTAACAAGTAAATCTGGAAACTAATTAAAAATGAAAATAAATCGTGATATAGACTCTTAGAATATCACTCTAGAACACCCAAATTTTATGGTCTCCCTAAAGCACACAAAACTTCTGTTCTGAAAAGAATAATGGATTTTGAATTCCTGCATCGTTGTTTACTACACAAATTTTTGCAACAGTAGACCGTGCAAAAAAGATCCTCACAGAATAGATAATACACAGATACGTAAAGGTGCTAAGGTTTGTCAATGCTTAGAGGGTTATAAAATAAATCGTAGATAAAAGTGCTCAACTGTTGAACAGGAGCAAATATAATAAATTTGTTGGTCAGAACAATGTCAAACCAGCTAAGGGGTATTTTAAAAAGTGCCGAGTACACAAATTCAAAATATTGAACGCGTGCAGCAGATGATATTAAAAAAGATAGGAGTATTTATCGGCTACATTATTCGGGTTTCAACCATAAGGTTTCCTCAGGTGACATTGGCAAATTATATTTTCTTAGACGCCGTATTTTATCATTTATAAACCTAACATCATAGCAGGAAAATCCACAAAATAGGAGGGGTAAGGCAAGAGTAATTCGAACCGGAAGGTAAAAAGAAGGAAAAATCAAATTTTGCACAATAAATTTGGCATGTACTGGTGCATTATATATATATATATATATATATATATATATATATATAGAGAGAGAGAGAGAGAGATAGATAGATAGATAGATAGATAGATAGATAGATAGATAGATAGATACGCTATCCTAATGGAGAGCGCATATTCTTCTTTAATAAGATTTTTCGAATATTCTGGGCGGTAGACGGAAATAAATATACTGTTTAAATAAATAAATTGAGCATCTACTCATATAGGCGTATATGCTAAAAATAACGTTTAAAGTGATAAAACTCTGTCGAATTGATAAAAAAAATCCATTTCCTTAATTATATATATATATATATATATATATATATATATATATATATATATATATATATATATATATATATATAACCACTCATGTGAGCCGAAAGCTTTGATGATAAAAAAATATACAAATGTTGGACAAAAAATATACAAATGTTGAACAATTTTTGTCTTTATTTTCTCCTGGAATTGGAGCAAATATACAGAGTTTGGAACAGCTCCTGATCAAATATAATAGACATTCCTTGTCTGTTATATTTAAAAATATATGTTTGATATATATATATATATATATATATATATATATATATATATATATATATATATATATATATATATATATATATATATCATAACTTAAGCTTTTCAGTTGTTTTGATCTGGTGGGCTTTTATTTTTTATTAAATATTCGCAATGCCCTAATTGACCTCATTCCATTTCAAGATTCAGCAGATTATTCACAAAACATTCTTGCTTTAATAAGATGACTAAAATGTTTTAAGCGACACCTTTGGCGTCGAATGACTAACAACCTCAATGTGATGATTTCTGACTCAAAATGGCGTCATTATCATAATATAACCTGGAGCAGCTTATCTGTCACCACTGCAAAATCTAAACGACGAAGGAACAGGCAGGACCCAATCACTTTCACCATCAAATAATTTTAATTGTCAGTTTACAGCTTTGAGAAAATTTATTTGCAAAAAGATCGTAGCTTTCATAGCCAGAAGGCACAATGTCGTCATCTTTTAAAAATTATCTTGCTCAAATTTTTTTCTCTATTTCTGTTTTTGTTTGTAGCCTTGTTTTATTTTTTTTTTTACTTCTCTATCTCAGTTGTCTTGCTAATTGTTGATGCGGTTACATTAGATGTGACTATTATCTGTGCAATAGATAGATATGATCATCACGCTCAAATAGGATCCTGTCACAAATAATTATAAAAATTACGGATATTTTATTAACGAACGTGTCTTGCTTGAACAAACGGCTTCCGTCCATGATGTCATCTTTTTAAAATTAAAAGAAAATGTTATGCGATCTGGAAGTTAACGAATACTTTATTTTGTTTGAATAAGCCATGTTTGGTAGAAGGCTTCCGTTATGAAGTAATCAATGAAAAATAAAGTCATTCTCAATGGTTTGCGAGGCTAATTTGTTAATCACTGATCTGAGCGCTCTTTCGAAATGTGTGTACATTACAAAGTCCCAAATAACAATTACAACTTTAATACGTAAAATAATGTAAAGTGATTTCGACATATGTACAATGTGGTGAATATGTTTTAATCTCTTAATGCCAATGTAAAATTAGGTATGAATAATAAAAATAAAAAACCGGTATTAATTCTAATATGTCAATGCTTACCATATCAAAAATGGGGCGGTGCGTATTAAAGGGTTAATGTAAAATTTCCAGTAGTTTTTTGATAAAATATATTATTCTGATAAATGTTTAGCATCATTATTTTACCAGGCTTTCTATAACTTGAAACTACTTTACAAAATAATTATGTATTATTTCATCACAAAAGAAGGATTACGATTTTGATTCGAAGGAATTAATCGATGACTAGTTTTGATTCTGTAAATACTTGAAAGAATTGTTCGATGTTTTCAGTTTTGATTTTGTAAATACTTCAAGGAATTGGTCGATATTTTCAAACCATTGGAATCTCTGTTCAAACAAAAAGTATTGTTTGGAGCGAAGCAAATATTTTGAAGATATCAAGTGTAGAATTCCATACATTGGAAGAACTTTCCCAGTTCCATTATTGTTTGTTATTTTGAATTTTGAAGTGGATTAACGTTGTCATGTGGCAAAATCACCAGTTTCCTTTTTTGTTAAGAAAAACGACCTTTTCTATTTCAATGAATCTTTCAAATAAGCCAATTGCTCATTGCAGCGTTACACTGTAACGGCATAATGTATATATTATAATAATTTGTAATCAAGAATTCTACTTAATTCCAACCATACATAGAATACAATTTCCCACAAATTAAAGTTCAGCGGCTTAACTCTCTTCTGGATTTAATCAGATTTACCATGAATTTTGGATGTTCATATTAAACCTGTTTTTCATCGCAAATGAATGCCATGTTTTGAAAATCACGGCTCTTCACAATTTCCTCTTTCTAGCTCTTAATAAATTTTGTCTTTTCGTTGTCCTAAACCCTGTTCCGCCATCCATTTACTTATGCTCACTAAGTAGGTTATGCATTGTCTTCCTCTGTCCCTCTTGCCTTCAATCTGTACTGTGAGTATCAGATTTTCCAAGCTCTCCTTTCTCATTATACGCCACAGAGGTTTCAAATTTCTCTTCCTATCAGTTACCTTCTTGTTTCCATTTTCTCTAAAACCTCGTCGTTGCTCACATGTTTGGCCGATGGTATCCTCAGCATCCTTCTGTAGAACCACAAATTTTGTTTCTTCAAGTCACCTCTTCATTTTTTAAGAGAGTTTCCAGCAATCACTGACATACGACAGATATCACGTAACATTTCAGTACTCTTTTCTTTGTTTCTAACGAAGTTTTTCTGTCTCTTAATATTCTGCTTAGCTTTTGAAATGCATCTTTGGCTATCTTGATGCGCCTTCGGATTTTAGTGTTACACTTTCCGTCCTCTGTTAGAATACTTCCCAGATATTTAAATTTTTCTACTTGTTTGATTTTGGTATCTCTCATTTGTAATTTGCATTTTGGACTCATTCTTTTGTTAACAACCATGTATTCTGTTTTCTTGTAGAAGTTTAGTCCTTTCTTCTCGCTTTCATTCACTACCTTCTGTAGGAGCTTTTGTAGGTTTCTCTCCGTGTGTACTATCAACACTGGGATATGCATATCTTTTGTTGTTAAGATTGCGGCCTCCAATAATGAATCCTTGTAGGACATCTAATTCTCTCCGAATTTCCTGGCTGTATAGGTTGATTAAGTCCAGTGAGAAGCCACATTGTTATCTTACAGCCCTTTCAATTTTTGTATATATGCTGAACCCATTTTCATATCCGTATGCAAGTGGTTTGCTACCAGTATAGGTTCTTGATTATTCTAATATCCTTCCCAAATATGTCAAGGTTGCTGAGTAGTTCCAACAAATCTTTGCGGCGTACTTTATCGAACGCTTTTTGTAATATATAAAACACAGGTACACGTTCTTCTGCACTTGTATTGCTCTTTCTGATAACATTCTGAGCATAAATATCGCTTTCCTTGTTTCAGTGGTTTTGACGAACCCGCACTGTTCTTGTCTTATATCCGGTTTGATTCTGCTGCCCGCTCTCTTTATCAGAATTCAGATGATGAGTTTTCTTATATGGCTCATTAGGCTGATTGTCCAATGGATTTCACATTTGTTTACGCCTGGTTTCTTCGACAGTGCTATGAAAATAGATCTACTTAGGTCTTCCGGTATATCGCCACTGTTGAGGATTTCATTTATTATTTCTGTAACTTTGCCTATGCCGAAATCATCTAAGGTCGCCAGTATCTCTATTACAATTCTTTCTGGCCCTGTTACTTTGTTTCTGTTCAATATGGCCAGTGTAGCTTCCACTTCGGTTTTTAATGTTTCCGGTCCGTCAATATTTCTGTGTATTGCCATTTGTTCTCTTTCGTCGTAGAAGAGTTCTCTGATATATTCGTTCCATCTCTGAAGTAGTTTCCTTCTATAATATCATTGTTCTGTCCTTGGATTTTATGCATCCTGTTGATAAGCATGTCTTTTGACCTGTTAGTTCTCTTACTTTTTATGCATATCTGCTTCATCTATGATACTCATTCTTTCCATTTCTGCACATTTTCAGTTGAGCCATTCTTCTTTTAGTCTGTTTTCAACTGTTCCTTATTTCTTTGTGTAGCGTTCTCTATTCTGTTCCATGTCTTGACATTGTTTTTTGTCTCCTTTCCATCATCTCCAGAATCTCATCTGTCACCCAATCATTTCTTCTTTGTTTATTTTAAGGTATATTTATGCAGCAACTATCCACCCAAACAAGTTTGATAAAAATAGAACCGACAAAGTCTGTGTAATTTTTATTGTATTTTTTAAATTTTCGAATGACACGTTGAGTATTGTGCATGAAACCGCGAATAAACTGTTCGAAGTTCATATTGCGTTTAATTAATATTTAATAAATGCTTATCGTACTGATTCTATTGGTACCCTTTCATTTGTCCTTGAAACTAACCTATCTATTTTACATGCACACGTGGAGCCCACTTTTTTCTAATTATATATATATATATATATATATCTGTGTGTGCGTGTGTGTGTTCAAAACAAACGAACACAAAAGTGATGTGCACACGTGTGTGTCTGTGTCTTTGTGAATATGAAATCTGTCACATTCAGCCATGAAGAGTACACATTTAATGCCCATTTTAATTAAGAACAAATATTACGAATAAGAATTAGGTACAAAAAAAATACATATTAATTTAAGTAATGTATTATCTCAGATATTCTTATGGTCTGAGAAAATGAATATATATTTGGGAGTGGGGTGCTAACATCCGGTTGTTCTCAAAGAATTGTCTCTTAGAAATCTAAATCCAAATGAAAACCTTCATTTTTTATGAACAATTTGATATATTTCTCTAGACACAAGTCGAAAAATCTGACCCAAAAGTGGATACTCAAAAATCTATTATCACGAACAAAGCTGAAAAAATTGCTTACTCTTAGTGGTGGCTATATATTAAGGTTAGCTAAGTTGAGCCAAAGGTCACGTTAGGTGCGCTCAGTTAGGATCGAGCTCATTTCTACAGTTTTATGAATCTGCGAGACTAGCTTGCAGCAGTTATTGTAATTATCTACTAAGCTTAGCCTGACTTAGGCAGAGATCTACAAATACAAAGCACTCGGTGTGACTCAAGTTCACTATAGAGCAGTAACGGTCTTTTTGTCATATTGTTATGTTGACAGAGATTATTGAAAGAAGCTCTAAAATAAAATTCACACTTGATTTAGTCTCAAACGTGTACACCCTGAACCAATGGATTAAGATCGAAATTAATTAGGATCTATGCCATCATTTATCTCGAAAGCAAAATAATTACTAATAATTATTAGTGTAAGTGTACCGTTTACACGTCAAATCTGGTCTCTCAACTTTCTTTTTTCACAGAAGCAGTGAAACACAAAGACAGTCATACTGGCCCCTAGCGAAGTACAAATTATCTGGGTGAAGTCAACGTCTTGAAGTTATCCGTTTTAAATTTTCTTTCGTCGTCTATCCTTTCGGGAAGTAAATTTCTTCATTTTAATAACGACATACACTCGTGTTGACAGTCGAGGAGAATGAAGACGACAAGAGCCGATTCTATTCACAACTTGTTCACGCCTGAACCCTTTAGCGTTTTCCGGTTGTGATTTCACTTGTCGAAAAGGCTCGATCGTTATTAATGTTAATATACCACCATTTATTGCTACAGTAATTAATACTTGCAAATACGTGTCTATTGTGAAAAATTGAACAAAAATCCGTTCTATTAGTTTTATATTCAACTGTGTACTTTTAATATATATAGTAAAAATAAAGTTCTCCTTGAGCTGTATAATGTTTGAACACACACATGCGTTTTGAAAATGAAACAAATAAAATTAATGAGCGCATTTAAGCTTGGTCACCTAAAATAATGTAATAATTAATAATTCTACAAGTAACTGTTATAAAAATATATTACAATAATAATGATAAAAAAAATAATAATATATTGCAGTTATAATTACTTCGCTGTTTCTGTTAAATAATTAGTCGGTTTTTCCAATGCCATTTTGTATATTGGTAATTGCAAGTTTACACCTGCACAAACACTGGGTGCATATATATTTTTGTCGCAGGAAAAATTTACATAATATTAGTTTTCCTTTTTTTTTTGCGTATACCTTATTTTGCTGTTTATAAGACGCATTTTATTTCCTATAAAATATCTCCAAAAACCACTCTGCGTCCTATAAATCGAAGGTCTGTGACAGGAGGTCACTTCTCTTCTAATTATTACATTCTAAATAGTTACCATAAATTTAGTACTTCTTCTCGGTCTGTGATGAATTTGTCACAGATAGTCATGTTTTCACACTGAAATATGCTATTCAGTGTTTAAAATTAGGGATAGTGGGGAGGGCTATGAAATACAAGGAAAAATATTTTTTCTTCGATTTCTTCCTTCAAAATTATGGAGGGTGGGGCGACTAATGCAAAGCGAAGTATGGTACTTAGAAAGAATTTTGGTTGAAAGGAACGAATCTGATAGTTATTGAACGTTTTGAACTGGGCACTTCAAATTATGACTGAGTAATGAGTTCGATTCTTACTGAGTGCTCCACACTTTCAGCCTTGTACCATATTTAAACTGCACTTAAAAATCATTTAGGGCACCTCGACAAAATTTAATGGTTAGCTAGCTTGTTTTGCTAAATCAATTACAACTGAGTAGTGAGTTCAATTCTCACTTGGTGATCTATACTTTCGGTCTTGTTCCACAACTAAGCTACGCTTTGTAAATCACTATTAAACGTTTAGGATTTTACTAAGCTGGAAATTTAAGCAAATTTAAGTGCAAATCTTAAAATAGTGTCGTTAAAAAAGATATGCGTTTTTCTCATAAATATAGTCAGGATTAATCTATATCTGTCTAATCTAAATAAACACCAAATTCTGTCTCTTCGACCGGGTATCTGAAACCCTTTTTAACTCGGGTCACACTTGCTCGACAAAGATATATTATACGTTTTTGGAATCAGAATGATCCCAGCATTGAAAATCTGTCCTTCATCTGGTCCGTGAACAATTTTTTACAGTCCAACGTTTCAAATAAAGGTGGGTTCACGTTCTATGATAGTGTCCATCCGACATCGAACAACTAATTCGACATCAAGAGATACACAGTAGACCAAAGTGGACACCACAGAATCGGCTAGAATTTAAACATGCCATGCCTATTTTATTTTCTACACTAATTGCCATTACACCATTTGCTCATCTGTATAATGGATTCAAATGCATTTTTCCATTGTCATCATAATTTGCTGTGTTGTTTAATACCTAAGTAAGGGTTAGATTTTAAACATAGTATATTTACACTATTTACATTGTCTTTATCTTTATTGCTATATTCACGATGTTTCAGCCGTTGTACGCTCCGACCTTCTTCAGCGTACAACGGCCGAAATGTCTTGAATATGGCAATAAAGATGAGGACAACAGTCCGAACAATGTAAGTAGTGTAAATAATTATAACACCTTATCTAAATAATTATAACACCTTATCTCAGAAATATAGACAGATAGTATATTTAGGTAGCAGTCCTCCATTTAAACGACCATGTAGTGTTTACTTTGCTCTAATGCCGTCGGGAAATGAGTGAATCCACCTTTTATCTCCATCGTTATTGGGTAAATAGTAGGGTAGACAGGATCTTTAGCTTTGGTATGGCAACTAGTCTAGGAGAATTCCAAACTTTGAATTTGACAATGATCAGTGAATGTTCAACAATGTTCAGTTATTGAAGATACCGCTATATTAGCTTTTCTAATAGGTTATGACAATTTACAGCTATTGAAGTAAAGGAAATCGCGAAAAACTATAATCGCCTACATAACATAACGTTTTTAAAAATATATAAAGTAAGGTTTCGATTTTTTTCTAATAATGTTCTCAGATACCAAATAAACGTCGCTGCTACACAACCTTCGTTAATTTTTGGATTTTTCTAAACAAATTTTTAAGAAATATTCATTACAATAAAAGAAAAGAGTGCTGAAGGGCTGAGCTATGTAATATCAATCTAACTATATGATAGTAAATTTTGGACATTTTTCTGACAGGTGAAGATGAGACTTGAGGCAACCGAGATGGAGTTCTACAGAAGGATGCTAAGAATACCACGAATAGAACATATAAGCAACGAGATCGTTTTAAGCAAAGTGGAAGCAAAAAGATCGCTTGTGCTTAAAATCAGAAAGAAACAAATGAAATTTCCGAGACGCATAATGAAGAAAGAAGGCTTGGTGAATTTGACACTCACAGGATATACTGATGGGAAAAGGGGCCGAGGGAAACAGCGAATAACCTATCTAACAACTTTGTGTAAATGGATGGAAGAACAGGGACTGGAAGGGATAGTAAAATGAAAAACACCGCTAAAAGATACAAAGGATAAGCTATGACCGCTGACACAATACGGCATATAAAATTAGATTTACTGTATTATTATATATATACGGGGTTTACTCTGAAATAGATGAGTCCTATTTCTTTCTACGGAAATGAGCTACAGAGAGCTGGATAAAGAGCAAGCTTTCAGCGACAAAATACTATTTTTCTACATAGTCACCACCCTTGGCAAGGCATTTTGCGGCACTTTTTATTTCACTGGATGAAAGCTCTACAGAGTCGCCCAGAACGTGACTTGTCACACACATCCTTGTCGCCGCTGCTGAAACGCATTAATCACTGCCAAACTATGCTAACATTCAATGTTTGGTCTCCGTAAATATTCTGCAAGCGTCGATTAATATCAACCCGTGCAATTTTTTTCCGCATTGAGGAATTCAGTACCTTTGTTTCGTATGAACTTATCAGACGCCATTTTGACAGACTGTAAAAAGGTAAAAAAATTATTGGTTATTGGAGTGAATGTCCAAACTTTAAGAACCAAACCACCACCATCCACATCTGACGTTTTAGGACAACTTATTAAAAAGTAGGAAGCATTATTTTCGAAGCAGCTCTCATATAATAATTACACCTGTGTTTCAAACAAAAAGGCAAGCTGTTTTTGTTTTTTTAATTTTATAAATAATTTTCAATAATGAAATGCTTTGTGTTACAATGCTCGTAGTCTAAATTAAGAGGTAAGAGGAAAGTTCCTGAATATTAAATAAAAGGGTATATTGGAATAAAGATATCTAGATTTTTGTAGAAAAATAATACTCTCAGGTACCAAATGAACGTCGCTGCCCCACGACCTTTGTTAATTTTTAGATTTTTTTTTTTTGACCTACCGAAACTTATCACTATTCCTAGTCACGCCGCTCAATAAATTGCTATTTATTGTCCATTGGAGGACATTTACATATATTGCAACGTTGGCAAGATTCATGGAAATATTTATTTATTCGATTTTCTCAGTTACCCACACCTCAGTTTACTAAACCCTATTTTTTTTCAACTACTCCATCTATTACGATCTCCTCTTTTATTTGGCATCCGATAGTAATCATACCGGGGTATCGATTTGAATCTCAAAGATACAGTGAATGAAACTGTTTACGCATTTGTTTAAGTATCCCTATGATATCACGAGTGATAAAAACAAGTAATAACATAATGACTAATAAGAATAGGAGTAAATGAATAAAATAAATTATATTAAAAAAAAAGATATATGCAGCTGCTTAAAGACAGTGTCTGGTGCAGTTATAATCGACTTACTTTTGCTGATGTTATACAGGAAGTTGAGCGCCATGTTTCAATGACGTCATTGTTGCAATGATAATCCAATAAGCATGAAAAGGGTGTCTATTCATATGTGGAACTCAATTAACCGCGTGCGTCAACATTTCGCGCTGTATCTTTGTATTTTAAAATGTAAAATCTGAGAAAATTAGTGTTTTTATGTTTGTACAAAAGCTACCGGAGAAAAACCGGTTTTCATCTGTAGGGATTTTTCAAAGAAGATTTCTAATAGCCTTTTCATACATTTAGTAATAATACAGGTTAAAAAACAAATTCTATCATTTACAGTTTTAAATCATAGCTTATTAATTCACAATCTTTTACACTTCATAAAAAACACCATTATCCTTAATTTCAAAACTTTCGTAAAATGCGACCAGAGAAATATTCCCTTTCTTTATCATGTTCTTTTCGTATAACATAAGATATGTAGATGACAGCGTGCTGATGGCAAACACAGCAAATAAACCTGCAGGAATTCCTAGACAAGACTAGCCACCAATTGTAAGAAGACAGAATGTGTAGTCGTTAGCAAGAGAAAAAGAATATGCAAGTTACGAATTTGAGATGTCAAAATCAAGTACAGAAATGTAAGTATCTTGAAAATGTTTAACAGACGACAGAATATGTGACACCAAAATCTGAAGCTGCATTGGAATAGCTAAAGACGCCATGCAACAGCTAAAAAAATATTAAGAAACAGGACAGTTACGTTAGTAACAAACAAACAAAAAGATTGCTGAAATGCTGTACAATATCAATCCTTTTACATGGCAGTGAATGCTGGACAATTTCCTCACAGGTGAAGAGGAGACTTTATGTAACAGAGATGATATTCTACAGAAAGATACTGAACATGTGAGCAACGAGGAAGTTTTAAACAAAATGGAAACAAAAAGGACATTTAGAATCAGAAAGAGACAATTGAAATAGCCGTGACACATAATGAAGAAAAAAGGCTTGGAGAATTTGACACTCACAGGCTATACAGAATGCAAGAGATGCAAAGGAAAACAGTGAGTAACATACCTAACGAGCTTGTGTAAATAGATGGAAGAATAGGATTTTGGAGAGATAGTAAAGAAATAAACATTACTTAGAATTACGAAGTATAGGAAGAGCCATAATCGCCCACGTCCTAAAGGGACAAAATCAATAAAAGATGAACGTTCGGCAATAGTCTGACCGAGAAAAACATAGAGTTGCCAGTAACGAACTACTGTTAATATATTCGACTTTTACTGAGTATTTAGCCTCTGAAATAATTGATCATTGCCAACAGGCGCAAAAAAGATTTTCATTATAATAGAACACTTGAGAAACTGTGAATAGTATGGTAACTTGTACTGTACACTTTAATTTTTTCTTTGAAAAAGACTTCGCAAAGGATTTACTCGACCTGTCTATTTGAAATTCATAGATAGACAGACTGGCAGATAGATAGATAGATAGATAGATAGATAGATAGATAGATAGATAACAAAAAGACGACTATATAGATTTATGATTTAGTCATTAGATTATATCACGCTATAGAATACGCTGACTGCATCTCTGCAGAGGGGTAACCAAAACCCACCCCCACAATGAGTCCACCTGTTTGCCGTGGCTGGCGACCCGTAATGTCTGGGGACGGGATCCTGTTGGATGAGGGCTTCGGGAGTCAGATTAGTTACTTTTGATTTCCAACAAACCACTTTGGCCTTTACTTGGATTAGACTGGTGGTTGGAGAGGCCCTAGCCGATCAATCGGCTGGTCATGACAAGCCCTAGCGCTTATAAATATATCAATTTATGGAGTACTTTATAACTAAATACAATACCCAAAATATACACCGGGATAAAATACCATCTCTATCCAATGCGTTATATGAGGGCGAATTTGTCCGAAGAGATTTAGATTTAGACATGGCTGTGAACATGCCAGTTTGTACACTTATTTGGGAAGTGCAACAAATAGTTTAACAGGTACTCAGAGTCTCTCTTGAATATGAGTATACTGGTTTGTGTAGCCCTGACCTATCAAGGCAACTACGTTTACCCCTTGATACGCCTCAATGTCAGGCTCCGAGGTTGGTGGGGAGCACAAGCAGTGAAAATTAATACACAAAAATTGTGAATAATCAAAATAAAAAGCCCAAAAGATGTATTTCAGATTCTGATTCCGAAAAAGAAATTAATATAGAATTTCCAAGATTTTTTGTGCCCACGTCCCTAGAAGAAACTCCGCTGGAAAAACTTTCCCCTTTCTTGATTGGAAAGGTACCAACTATCCAGTAGGACTAATCCTAAATCAGTTAGAAAGTTGAGAAATGGCAATTTGCTGGTTGCCGTAGAACAGAG
Source organism: Acanthosepion pharaonis (assembly GCA_903632075.3). Classification (NCBI taxonomy): domain Eukaryota; kingdom Metazoa; phylum Mollusca; class Cephalopoda; order Sepiida; family Sepiidae; genus Acanthosepion; species Acanthosepion pharaonis. The sequence continues at coordinate 5,260,837 of CAHIKZ030001113.1, forward strand.
GAAACACGCGTAAAATATAATAAAGACGAAGACCTTTCATGATATCAAAATTAAAACCTTCCCTCATGCAAGACTGTATACTTATAAGAGAGTCAACTGAGGAAATTACATCCGCCTTAGGAAGCCAAGGAATCAGCGATTACGATAGAATCTCAATTAAAAGAAAAAGGGAAACAATTATAAGTGTATTCTTACTGTATAAGTATCCTTACTTTTGGCACACCTGAAATTCACCCCCCCCCCAACAAAAAAAAATGAAAAATAAAAATATGGTATAATATTGAGCCAGTGGAACAATATATCACTGCCCCACTAAGATGCTTTAGGCGCCAAAAATTTTGACATCATAGGGATAGCTGCAAGAGTCTCCAAACATGTGAAAAAGTGGCCAAAGGGAATCAGACCATTCTGAAGAAGAATGCCACAATGAAATAAGATATGCTAATTGCCAGTAAAGCCATCCAGCATACTCAAGAATATGCAATTTCTGGAAAAAGGAAAGGGAAATTGTAAAATATAAAAGAAACCTCTCATTTAATAACAGACCTGCCACCGGCAGTTTTCTGCCTTCTAGAAACATTCCTTTGGCAAGGTGACAAAGTGAATATAAAAAAATATCAGCAACACAACCATACACATAACACTAGGCTTCGTGCATCTGGTGGTACATTTATCCTAGTTAGGAATGATGTACCCCAAAATAAAATAAATTTGACAACTACTTTACAGGTGACTACTGTTAAAATGACCCCGCATAGGCCAATAAACATTTGCTCGGTATATATCCCACCTAATGAACGAGTAAATGAAGACGAAATTCATTAAATTATAAGGCAACTCCCTGCATCCTTTATGATACTAAGAGACTTTAACTGTCACAGTACTATATGGGGCTCTACCAAAAATTATCAATCAAATGAGAATGTCAAACTCAATTTCTCTACAGTGTATCTGAAAAGAATATATCAATAGAACCAAACTCTCAACAACAACCCTCTTTACAAAAGTATATCAATAAAACCGGATCTACAAACAGTTTCCTTACAAATAATATATATTCTATTCATACGAATCTATTGTAAAAACCTTGTAAGCATAATATAACCCATTGAGGTTTATATGCCATTAAACAAAACAAACTAAAAAGAAAGTATTTTAAATTATGAATTTTGATTGTATTTACAAAATTTATTGAAAATCAGATTTTTCGAGATTTAAAACTCAAGTTGTGTGGAATAATGTCTTTAAAGTGATTTTAAAGTTGATTAATAGAATAATTTTACTTATAAAAGAATATATTCATATTAATGTCCTTAGTTACAAATTTGGGTAGATATTTTATACCCAGTCAATATTTAAAATCAAAAGAACAACGAGGTTGGATGATCGGTGGTAATATGTCTTATCTTGGTAATACCTGATCTGGATTAGAACATCTGTCCTTCAATTTAACCACTGGATAAACGTCAGAATGTAGAACATAAAATTGCTGATTCATTAAAAAAATAAATTAAAAAAACTATTTAATCAAAATATTCTGTGTCTGACCTATATTTCATCCTGGTTGGAATTCATCAATTCCTTTACTAAAGACTTCTTCAATCAAAGATTCGATAAATTAATTAAAGAATTCTTAAAGTAGTTCTAGTCTGTGATTAAATGGT